>VXAB01008293.1:0-21649 GCA_013399175.1 Odontophorus gujanensis | reverse complement strand
TTTTTTTTTTTGTCATCACTGTTATATTGCTCTCCTCCTAAAAAATGGTCTTCTGACGCTGTTCCTTGTTCCAATCCAACCCAGGAGTCGCCCGTCCTTCCAGCCGGGGAGTTCTCGGAGCCATTTGTACACTTCATCACTCAATGGTAAGCTCCGTTTGCAAACATGCCATGCCCTGGATGTAAATGATACATGCCATTAACTCCGCAGCTCGGCGAGACCTTATGGCTTTCCTTGCATCCGTTCCGAGAGGAGAGGGACTTGGGGGCCTTGGGCAGATGGGGCAGCAAAGCTGAGCAAACTGTTTAAATTATGTAAACGTTATTTACACAAAGGGTCGTAAAAGTACTTACATGGGTTTTCCCTGTTCTAATAAACCCACCCTAAACGTGGGTGCAGTGCTGGGGAATGGGAGCAGAGGGTTCATCCCGGGGAAAGGGGCCGCAGAGTCCCGGCTGTGTCACGTCGTTATTGAGGGCTTTTTGCAGTGTTACTTATAAAATCGCTGCGGTGTTCGGAGAGGCAGGCAGCCCTGATTAATTCCTCAGCTTCCCAGTAAGTAATCTTCACCAAGAGTCGTACTTTAGAACGGACTGTGGGGTGTATTTTCTTCCCTTCAAACCGGATAGTTCGTTGAAAACCTCAGAGATGGGAGGAGGACGGGCAAGGAGGAATTTGTGGAATAAAGAATGCATCTCTCTGGTGCCGGGAGGGTAAAAATCTTAAGGGTAAACTACAGAAACAAAGCAAAAGGAAAAATAATATATATATATATTAACTGTCTCATTCACTAAATGAAAAAAAAAATCACTAAAATAAAGAAAAATGAGCACCCATTTCTGTATGGCAGAAGGAACAAACTCCAGCTTTGCACAGCCACAACCCGTGGGGTGGAGGAGCGTACCCTTATGGGGTGCTCAGGTGGATGGGGACATCTCGGGGTGTGACTGAGGGCTGCACAGTTGGGGGGGCTCCGACTGGGGTTCTCCCCATGGAAGCAGGCAGCAGAGCCCTGGGCTCTATGCTCACCTGCCACTTGGGCTCACGGCATTTTCAGATTCTCTGCTGCCCCACGTATTCGTGTTTTTGTACAGGGCTGAGGCAGGACGCAACAGACGTTGCAGAAAGCAAAAGCAGTCTGATTATCGGTTAATTAAAGTTCCTAAATAATTAAAGGTTGGATAACGTGGGCTTCCTTTTTCCAATAGTTTCAGCTTACAGAGAGAGCTCCGCGTGGAGGGCTCTGCAGCACCGCCGCTGTGCGTGGAGCTGTGCATTTTTAATTCCTTCCGAGAGCAGTGACAGACTGCTTTAAAAAAAACAGTCCTCACTGAGGCAGGGGGAGGGATAACCCGTGTTCAAATTTCCACAGATGTCAACGTGAAGCATAACTGATGGTGGCTAATAGCCTCGTTTTCCCCGGGGACATGGCTACTTTGGGCTGTCAGATTAGAGCTGCTCCCAACCTGCGTCGGTGCTCGCTGTACCTGCATGGTTCCAGTTATCTGTGGGGAGTATTTAGTTATTTCCTTATCTGTGGGGAGGGTAAATCATATCTTAACTCCTCCTAATTGCAACACAGTTCGTCCAGCATGGCTGAGATAGTGTTGCATTGGCTGTGCAGCGGACAGCTCATTTGGGAAAGGGGCATTGCTGTTTGAAAAAGCAAAGAAATTGCACTTTGCGAGAAAGAAATTACACTGTGGACTATTTAAGCAATCAATTTCTAATAAGTATTAGAAATGTCAAGTGAGCAGCATGCAGGACTTGGTGCCAGTTCTGCCATAAACACTGCTGCTTGGATGTAATCCAATTAGTCAGTAGGCAGCTCCTGATGGTCACCTCTGTGCCATGTTATTGTGTTCCTTCATGCAGCTAAGCACAGTTTTCAATAGCTAATTGCACCTGTTGCACGGAAAACTAGGACTATTTGGATGAGAAACATGATCTTATAAACAGCTTAATGCTGTGTAATGAACTATCACCCTGCAGTGTAATGGAAATGAATGGGAAAAAATTAAGGTAGAAACCCCGGGGTATTGTGTGTTCTCCTGAAGCTGATCAGTGGTGGAGTTAAATTTCCCACCTGTTTGGATAATATGTTGTGTCGAGCTATGTAATAATCCCCAGCAAAATGAGAATCATCTTCCTATGCCTTCTGAGCTGATTGGTATGCAGTCATCTTCATATTTACACATGTTCATGGTTACAAGCAGTGCAGACCATGAAACAGAAGGGAAGCTGTTGTCACTGCATCTCTTGCCTGGGCAAGCGGGCACTTGGAGGAGGGTGTCAGCAGCTTTGACACCTTTCAAAACTGGTGAAAGGAACCTGTGCATGTGTAGGGGACTTGAAAGACACGCAGAGAAAAGTTCAAAGTTGGGCAGCAGTCAACAGAATACTCAGAATAGAGAAACGTTGACCATAAGGGAGGGATGGAGGGGAAGAGGCTGAGTCACGTCTTGGCCACCATTGGGATCCATGGCTTCTGTCAGCAGGAGATAAAGTTAAACACACTGAAGGGCTGGGCATGGTCTGTGTGAAACGAGGATGTCTTCAGTACTTAAGCAAATGGAATAAACAAACACTTATTTATATGTGAATGTTTTCTTTTGTGATACATAGCATGAAAAAGCAACCAAAGGAAAGACCAGCACCTGAAGATTTAATGGTAAGTGAAACTTCAGAGCCCTCCAGTGTGATTTTTATCCGAATGCTTTTTATTCAGTGTACACAGAAGTAGAGTTTGGGGGTTTTGCTGTTGGTTTGTTTAATAGTTATTATTAATTTTGTGGGGTTTGGGTTATGTGTTTGCGTTTTTCAGCGGGTACAGATTTAAACTGTTTGGGGCTCATGAAACAGTCACAGTTACAGAGGGATCACAGAAGGTGGAATTCCGATGGCACTGAAGTTAATGGATATTTTGCTGTTCCCTTTGTTGCAGCCAAAGCTGCACTTGTGATTTGGGCAGTTAATACAGAACTTTCACAGGCAGTATCAATTTCCATTCAAAACCATTCTGATGCTCAATACACCATTTTTTTCCGTTTGTATATCCGGGGATTACAGCTTGATGTAGGTCACGCCTTGTCATCACTTGCCAGCCTTAACCTTTCCAAATCTGAAGATTGAAAGCTGGAGGTTCGGTCAAAACAGTGTATTTTTAATGACACGTGGGAGCACTGCTTTCACCTATATTCACATAAAATGAAATTAGATTGGCTACTGCAGGTTGAGTTAATACGTAGCTTTGGTCTTCCCATAGAAGGGCTCTGAGTGTTGGAATCTGAGCTCAGAGGGTGCTTCCTTTTCTTGCAGATGCCATTGTTTCAGGAGGATGAGGACGGGTGGGCTGGACCCCCGTGGCTGTGCATATAGTGCACAGTACTGGTTTTGGGCTGCTAGAAAAATACAGAATATTTCCCGTAATTTCTGTTGGAGGTGGGAGTTGTGGGCTGCTCTGACTCGCATCAAATAGCTTTGATTTAGAAGGGTTTTGATTACTTTCTGTGCTGTGTTTCCTGTCACTTGCAGATTGGCATAAAATCATCATCATTCATTTTCTCTGCATTGAGGATGTAGAAATAATTTTCACAGACTTCAACGAGATATGGAGCACATTTGCACTGTTTCCTTTCTCGTTTACATTCTACAAACTACAAGGAAAGAAAAAAACAAAACAAAAACAAGTGTTTCTGTTGCAACCATTTTCAAGTTAAAGGGCAATCTCTGAAGGTGCCCTGGGGCAGGTAGCACACGATGCGGGCTGGTCTCCATTTAGACCCTGGTTTGCAAAGTGTTTAACTGTGAGTCTCATTTGAAGGATATTAACTTCAGTAGATCTATGTTTGGAGTTAGGCACCCACTGAAATCCATGGGCAGAATGAGGCCCTGCAGTTCCTCAGAGCCCCTCCACTTGGTGGTGGTATGTATCTTGTACGGAAGGTTTCTGCTGCCTCATTTTGTCTTTTTTATTAACTTCTGATGGTTGGGAAATTCTTGCAGTTAGTCACATCTGAGAAAACTTGGAACAGGTTCTAGAAATGTAGACACATTTACCTTGTGCACTATTATGCTATGGCTGGATAGCTTAGCTATTAAAACAAGGGAATAGGGTTTCATAAAACCTATATCTGTTTGTAAATGCGTGTTTCAGTGATGCAATAGACCTGCCACTTATAAATAAAACATCTGCAGATCGCACATAGCCCCATAAGTATATATGTATGTTTGTAAGCAATAACACCACTCCAGGGTGTAGAGCCATAAAAATGAGGCCAAAGGGTGAGTGCCTGCAGTACCAGGGAAGTGCACAGATTTATCTTTACAACTACATGCCCTGGAGTGTGCTAGGCCCCTTTCAAGGAGGTATTTCGTAAAATAATTTTAAAATTATAGCTGCTCAGATTAAAAAAAAAAAAAAAGGGCTTCCCACTTGTTAAACAAAATCTTTTGTTTAACACATTTTTTCCCATATGATACTTCCTAGTCAATTATAAATGAACTTGCAGCAGCAAATACTAAAGCTCAGAGCAGGCTGCTGCTGGAAGTGACCCTGTCAGTGCCTGCAGTGTGGCTGAGCCCCAGCAGCTGCTCTGAATTCCCTCCTGCAGTGGGATGGGATCCCAGGACACGCCGTGTTCCTGCAGCACACCGCTGGGAGCTCAGTGGATGCTCTCTGGTCATGTTCTTTGCATTCCTGCACTTAGCCTCATCAAGGAGCATTTTATTTGTAATATTCGTATGTTAATATACGTACATATTTCTATCTGTAGATGTATATAGAATCATTGAGACTAAAAAAGACTGCTAAGATCATCTAGTCCGACCGTGACCCATCATTTCTGAATGTGCATATTCATGTGTTTATATACATTTCCATATTTAGTTGGAAAACAGGACCAGACTAAAAGCTGTAAAGTATCCTCTGAATTCTTAGATTTCTGACCAAAACAGCCTCTCTTGTTCCCCTTCCTCTGTTTCCTGATTCTCCCTTGCAATTCTGATGGGTATCTCCGTGTTAACAAGCAGTGGGTAGAGTGATACAGATACTATCAGTGAAATCTGGAGCTCTCAAGGTCAGCTTAGCATTGATTTCAGTGAAAGTGGGATTTCGTGTTGTTCACGGTTTTGATTTAAAGGGAAAGTATACTGGCAAGGATGAAAGGTGTAGCACATTATCATCGTTAGCTTCAGACAAAACAGCAGAGTGCAGGTTTTCTCCCCTATAGACATTAACCGTACTGGAAGTCACTATTTTGTAACCAATTTAGTATAATTAAAGACTGGAAGCAAAATGGAGGGAGCAGAACATCAATCTTGTTCTGCTCTCCTCATAATCAGTGAATTGTTAAAGGCATTTTAAGGGCCAGCTCACAATACCTAGAGTGACAGATTGGTGACTCCAGTGAAGTCACAGGGCTGCAGCAGGGATGGATGTACCCCGTGTGTCGTGTTACATTGGGCACTGTGCAATTCTTCTCAGAAAACAGGTCCAAAGCCAAGGCTGTGTGAAATCCCTGATTGAAGTCAGGACTCCTAGTGCTGCAGATATTCCTGTGGAAGAGAATACCTGACTTCCACAACAGCTGAGAGAAATCGACTTCCTCTGTCTACGCTCAGTCTCCCTTATACCCTTCCACAAAAAAAAACAAAACAAAAAACGTAATGCTGGTTTCTGTGTGTATACATAATCAGCAGTGTAATGGTTTCACAGTATTTCCAGTTAGCAGACTTCTTCCGTGGGATTAGAAATGAGTGATATTCACCATGCAGTTGGCAAATGGTCCATTCTAGGGTGGGAGTGATCTTTGTAATTCACCGGTGCTTATTCTGAACCTTGCTCTTCCTGTGTCTCCAATCTCAAGAGGAAGACACAGAGTCCATGGAACTTGCTCCTGTCATCGTAGGGAATTCCTGCCCCGCTTCTCTCCTTTTCCGCCAAGATAAGGAAGGTCTCAACAATTCTTTCCCATAAAGGTTATTTTTTCCAGGAACTTCCTGTCTCCGTGTGCACCACGTTGCTGTGTGGCACTGTGAACCAGGCTCCCAGGGGATCGTGGCGTGCTCGAGCAGGGTGCATGCATTGATGGGGCAGCACAGGAAGGTTCCAGCTCCCCGTGCCGAGCGTATGGGTAGGCATCCACGCGCTGGTGCAGCTCAGGAAGCCGTAGATCTGACTGCAGTTATGGTGTTTTTCAGAAGCTTTCCATTCTAAGCTCTATTTAATGGAATCTATGCATAGTAAGTAATCAGGTCAGAGAGAAGCAACATCCCCTGTTTGAGATCAATCGCTGGCTAATACTTTATCTAGGCCACTTTATTATCTCATGCTGATTCCATTCCCATTCTCCTCCTCCTTTGTAGCATGCACTTCAGCTGTGGTAAAAGTACGTATCGCATACATATTAAAAACATATACCCATTCTATCTGTATGTAAATGTGTGAGACACAGCTGGATATTGCAGGAGTTTGATTTACTAATAGTTATTATCTGTTCTAGCTGTTCAGAGGCAAAGAGAGTTTCAGAAAACAAGCTAGCGCAGAAATTGCCTTTATGATATCACTTTCTGCTTTGGTAATTGTTTAAAATCTCTCCTTTAGCTGGGAACTTGTCCTTTTATTTTGCAGATTGTGTGTGCTTCTCAGAAAGCCAGCAGATTTGTTGACGTCTCTTGGTTTTTGTTAGTACAGCATTGAACTCTACCATGCTGCATCTGGCTGTATAAATGAGAGCGATTTGCTTAAAGAAATTGTATTTGAAATACCAGAAGTCAAGCACGTAGAAGTCATTCCTTTATGCTTTCACATGAATGCATAAAAGTACAGTTGTTAAGATGCTGTTTGGGTTTCCAAAGGGAAGTGTTAGGCAGGGAGAGGCCACACTTTTGACCAAGGATCCGGCCAGCGTCTACCCCAAATGCACCAATCTTCTAATTTTTGTTTAGGCCTCCAGAATCATGGCTTCTAACTTTTCTCCTTTTTAAAATTTAAATTATCAACACTCCTTATGTTGGTGTTTTATCAGCTCAGAATCGAGTGATAAGTTGTACCTCCACTGTATCAAAAAAAAGGCATAGTGTTGAAAATTGGTTGACTGGTTGGTTGGTTGGTTGGTTGCTGGCTGGTTGGCTGGTTGTTTGACTGGTTGTTTGGTTGGTTGGCTGGTTGGTTGGGTGGCTGGTTGGTTGGGGGACTGGCTGGGTGGGTGGGTGGCTGGTTGGTTGGCTGGTTGGTGTAGTGCTGAAGTTCCCTGTCCCTGTGCATTCAGCAATGCCTCTGTACACTTCAGGAGAAGCTCTTAGGTCTTAGAAGCTACAGTAGGCATTTTTTTCAGGTAGGTATTTGTTTTAATATTTAAATGTGTGTTTTCTTTCTTAAACATAGAATATGCAGATTTTCAAAAATGGATTCTGACTGGGCATTCCTTATCCAGATCAAATACAGGAAATCAGAGATGAAAATATTTTAAGCAGCAATATTTTAAGTGGTGATATTCAAGAGTGTCTGGCCAGTAGCATTTCTCACCAGGTAGAGCTACACTTGCATGCAGCTCGTTAGCATTGTTAGCAGCTGTTAACTCGGTGCATTTGACAAACAAGCAGAGGATCAGCATAATCCTACCTGATTCTTCATGTAAACCTTCAGAATAAAGCCAATAATATCCTTCCACTTGTGTTTCAAATGGAAGGTTTTCCCCAGCAGCTAATACGGCGTTGCAGCAGTGGCATCACTGAGTAGCTGAGGTTGCCAAACAGGTCGAGGTTTTTATGACCTCAACTTCTGAGAGGGAGCAGAGGGGCTGTCTGCACTTGGCTTTTCACAGAGGATCTGGTAAATCTTTTGAAGACAGCTTACAGATAAACGTTTTCTGTCTCAGTCTGTCTGGATGTTTATGTGTCATTGTTGGATCACACTGAGCCCAGAATTTTCACTCTTTGGCTGCTTGCAAACATTTGTTTTCCTGAGCCAGTGCAGGATCACCTATCAGAGATGATTTTCCCAGAGAAGAATTGTCAGTTCTTGCACTTGTGATGGATAGCTTTGTTTGCAAACATTCAGACTCTCTGCCGTGATCCCAGTTCATTCTCCCCATGACAAGGAGAAGTTCTGTCAGACACTGAAAGACATGCCAGATGGGAAGGAGAGGGCTCTTCCCTGATTTCCTAAGGAAACAAGCACAGAGCCAGGTACTTCAGCTGCTGTAAACATGATTAATATTAAACTGCATCTTCAGTTGATCAGTTCAGACACACTGGACAAGAACTCCTGGGTGAAATCCTGACTATGCTGGAGTCAGCAAAGATTTTATATCGACGCTGGGATTTCATTGGAACTCAGGGTGTTCCTGTTACTGGATTTTGTCATTCTTCTTGGTCAGGATAACAGGAGGAAAAATAGAGGTATTATTTGAGGTGGCTGCGTTGCTCAACCTATTCCCCTCTGCTGAAATAGAGGAAGGCAGGTTATGGATCTTCCCCTCTTTCTTTTTCCCTCTCTCTCCGCTGTTTTGGTCCTCAGGGATATGATTTGCTCTTCGTTGTCACTTGAGAAATCAGCTATTGAAATGGAGAAATACATTCTATCGGTGTCACTAAATCCAGCAATTACAGCAGACTAAGATTGTGACAAGGTTAACGTCTGAGCAGTAGGGTTTTAAGGTGTTATATTCATTCACTGTCTTCTGCAGTCCCACTGCTCATACCTCCACTGACTTTGTACAGAAAATATGAAAGTCTGACTTTGGCTTTCTAACATGCCCTGAAGCTGCACAACAAAGTGGCATTATCCAGTGAAATGTGAAAAAGAGAACTTGAGCCAGCACAAAGAAGCGTTGAAAATCTAAGGAAACAGGATGAAAACAGATTGGCAGCAGTTTCGAGTGATACAACTCAGATGATAGTTAATATTTTTGGTGACTCGCATCTCCTGGGCTTTGCAGTTTAATTTGAGCAAATGTTTCGTTTGGCACTTCTGGTGCTTCTGTAGTTCTCCAGACACTCAGGCAAATATTTACATCTCACTCATCTTGGTAGCAGAGCTGCAAATCTTTCCCTTAAATATCTCAAGAAGTTGCGCCTTTGTGTTGCTGGTATTTCTGTGTCTGTTCTCTTCCCAACATGTTGGCTGGACTTGATGTTCTTAGTGGTCTTTCCAGCCCTTCTGATTCTATGACATTTGTTAAAAATAAGTGGGCCTTCCAAAATACAGCGTAACTCTATATCCAAGAATACTGTCCTCTCCTTTCGTTCCAAACTCGTCACAGAATTTGCTGTAACGGGCAGTTCTGCAAATCTATATGCAGTATTTATTTGTGTAATAAAATGGGAATTTCCCATTGATTCACAGCCACCGGATACATTCAGATTGCTGACGTTTGTGTAAAACCAGCAGTGGTGGGCCGTAGTGCATCAGGACTACCCTGCAGTATTAAATAAGAGCAGTAATTGCCTATGAATGAGGAGAGCACAGAGCGGGGGTACAGATACGGCTTCCTATGACCTGTGCTCATTGTGCCTCCAATCCCTTAATCAGATTTGTGCCGGTTGATTCTTGCATCCACAGAAATTCAGCTGGAGGATCAGGGCCTGAAGTAGTAAAAAATCAATTAATACGACTTTCTAATTTGTGCAGTTGACAAAAACGCATATAAATAGGGGACATTTTTCTACTTAAGAGGGCCGCGCTGAAAGATTTTTAATTGGATTTTCATTGTGATTGACAGCACTTGATTATGACAGTAACTTTATTTGGCTGGACTGTTAGAGCCCTCTTGTTGGGATTTCTTCCATCAAAGCTCTTTTTCATCCGCTGAATTCCCGGCGGAGCTGCGGTGGCTGTGAAAGAGCCTTTTAGCACCTTTGTTGCAGCCATCCCTGGTGATGATTGGACCCAGCTGGTAGCAGAGAGGAAAATGTCCCTCACACAAAGAGGTTGCGTCTCCCGTCCCCACGGCTTCGATAATTTTAAGAGCCCCAGAAACCTGTTGAGGATTAGAAGTAGCTTTAGATGTGAAATGAGTGTTAAGTATTAGTAATCGGGAGATTAGGGCCCCGGGGACAATGGGAGATAAACAACTGCAATTAAGGCAAATCTGCCAGAGTAAACAAAATTTAGCAGAAACAGATGCCCTAACCATTTTGGGGGATTGATTGGAGGGCACCGAGGAATCGATTTTTGTCTTGTTTACACTTCCAAACCCCTGTGATAAACCGGGAGGCGAAATATTTCATACCGCCTGATTTTAGTTAATTTTTTTCCAGCTCCTCACAGTGGGTCTGCGCTCGTCTAACAGTGACCAGGCCTGAGTTTATTCCGCGTTCACAGGGAGCAGCTAATTGTCTATGAAGGGCCCCTGTGTTTAAATGGGCTTGACAGGAATTTAAATTTTGTTTCAATCAACCTCCGTGCTCGCAGCCTGCTCCAGTTTCTAATTTTTAAATTAAAGATGATTTTTGAAGCCGCGGCCTCTCCTCTGGAAGCGGCTGCTGCAGGGAGGGGATGTGCTGCTTTATGGAGGCCACACTGATGGAGCACGACGAGCACAGCCCCAAAAAGCACACTGTCCCATCCACACATCTGCCCCTTCCAGCAATGGGATGCTCTGGGGCAGGCAAGCCTGGGGAACAGAAGGGTCCAGCAGGAACAGGGCATTGAAATACGGATGGAGGAGGTCATGGTGGCCTTGGTCCTCATGCCAGAGTTGAAGGGGTTTCTTTTTTTCCCAAGCCAGCTTGTGGTGGTGTGCTTCATGCTGTCCGTGTTTTCCATAGGGCTCCATACATTTGTCTGCACGTGGCTTTGTCGCTGCTCTCCACTGTGACACATATGGAGTGATGGTGTCTGTGTGCTTCAGCATTCAGTACTCATTCTTAACCTCTCACAAACACAGGGATGTTTGCTCGGGTGGTGTTCAGCTGTGTGATGTGACGTGGTCTTACGGAGTACTTCTGAAACCAACCTCACGCCATTTTCTGCCCCAGGGTTGAAAACATTTCAGACACTGCTCAAATTCTGTCCATCTCGGTAATTTTCTCTGTCGGAAGAAACCAGTTTCTCAAAGCTTGTAGAAAGCATCTTGTTTTTTTCCTCCCTTTTCTCCCTCTCTGGGAAACGTGTTGAAGGAAGTAGTCCCTCCTCAGTTTTTGGTGTTAGACCCGCTCTGGTCGGTAGCAGTGAGTGTGGTGTGCTCACAGGGAGCTGAGAGCTGGAGTGCACTGCTGGGGAGGTGTCTGCATCAGCATTGGAGTTCGGATCAGGTGTGCATTCTTGGTCTGAGCCTCCAGATCTTTCAGAGCTGCCAACCACACTTCCATTCCGATCACGGGCAGCTCTTTAAGCTAATGAATCAAATTGATCTCAAATGAAACCAGAGCAGAGGATGTGCTCCAGGCACACACCTCATGCTCCAGATACTGACAGGTGCTGTGTCCACAGAGCAGACCAAGGCTGGTCAAAAGCAAAACCTCCTCCATCCCCGAAATGCTGCACCAACCATTTCCCTCTGCAGATCTGCTTCTGCTGTCGACAGCTTGCTAATGTTGACATAGTCTATCAGCCTTGGGCCACTCTCTCTATTCCTCTTCCACAGCTCTTCTTAACCTCGGCAGCACTTGCAGAAGCACACTCCAATTACGTTTTGGTTGCCTTCGTTACTTTTTTTTTAAGAGTCATCATGAAAAATACCTTTGCTGGGAGTGAGCTGGTTTTGTTGGCTGAGCACCACGAGGCGTGCCAAGCACCGTTACCGGCTCCACAGCAAACATCAACAGAGCAGAACTGCTGTGGGAAGAGTGCTCTGCAGATGGGGAATAGATTCCTCTGCACCACAGCCAAAACCACAGCTCTCTGTCATTTGTAGACTGGTGTGCACTGCAGAGGGAGTAGAGCAGAAATCAGACCCACCCTGCACACGGTGTGGAGGAACTGAATTGCGTGCGGTCCGGTCCGTGCTATGGAGGTTGGATGAGCTGCGCCAGTTCTTGCTGACCTGAGCTGCAAAACAACTGCTCTCTTAACTCCAAGTCTGGACACGGGGGTCAGGTGCACAGGGGTTGATGGCCAGAGCTTCAGAGGAAGGTGCAAAAAAGGTCTTTAATCATCATGGATTACTGTTACTGTTTGAAAGCAGAAATCCAGATGTGATGTGTGGACAGTTCCTCCGTAGGTTCAGGTTTTCAGGTTTAAGTTAAGCTGATCTTCTTGGTCACTCCATGGTGCCTGGAAACTCATTTAAAGACAGATTCTCTCACTTGCAGCTGAATGTTGGTGCCTCAACAAAACTCCCGAGCCTCTTGAAAATCACTTGCCATTAACTTCATCATATAAAACCTAGAAGCAAGTTGGAAAAAGTTCATCTACAAACAGAGAAACAATATGCAAAAAAAATTTTTAAAAAAGTGAAAGAAGGAGAAAAGATAAACAGGAAATACAGCTCCAAGGCTTCAGTGATATTCCTTTGTCATCATCTGATCCATTTTCTATCACTACCTTTAGTATCATCAGAGGGATGAAACCATCAGAGTGCTAATCCAGACAGCCACGGTTCTACCACTGACCTAGGCTAATCTGCCTTTGCAATTTCAAGAGGTACATTTGACTCTTTGGAAAGTAACCTTAAATTGTAGTCTTGTAAGAATTCTGGAGCTGTATCCTTCACTCTTTCTCCTAATGAGGTTATGACCAAATGCTCATTATAATTGCTTTAGACTCCTTTTAATTTTCAAGCTTATTAATCATAAGAAGAGTTATTTAAAATTGCATAAATTAATCTTAGATTAAAAGCCCATCAAAGCCTCGAAACAATTAAGAATAAGTAGGATTTCCCTGGGGCAGCAAGTTTTATTTTAATAGTGTAGTCAGGTGGATATCAGAACATTGAAGTATGGTAGTGATTAATGTATGCAAAATTTAAATGAGAGTTTTTAAATGGCAAATCTAAATCACATATTGACCTAACTGTAGGCTTTAACTGCACTGTCTGTCATATATTTAAACTGTTTAGTAATCAGCATTTTAATTACAGTGTACGTTCGGGAGGGCATGCAACAAACAGAACTCACCACTCTGTGACACTCTGAGCTGGGGCTGTGCTGCAGCTGCTCAGCATAAGGGATGAGGAAGGAGCACAGGCTTCGAGCAGATAACAGCACCTGATTTTGCTTTTAGGTGTTCTCTTGTCCCTGTTTCATCTGCACACAGAAAATGCCACGGACCAGTGCAGCTGCTGACCTGACCCTCTTTGCTGTCTGTTCTCTGTGCAAACAGGCAGAAGCTGCAGGTGGTGTCCACGCGGGGTGGGAGATGTGGGGCAAACTTCATCTTCTGACTGCTTCTGTTTGGTGACCCTGGCGACATGAGGAGCTGTGTGTCTGGCTCCCAGTGTGGGGGATTTCAGTCTAACAGCAGCTGAGAGCAGGCTGATGGAGGTGCTGAGATCTTCACCAAGCACAGTGAGAGGCCGTCCTTGCCCTGAATAGCTGACGGTAGGAACAGGGGAGAGATCTGGGCCAGTAAATGCTTGGTACCACATCAAACACAGCCATGCAAGTACATAAGAACAGCTAAACTTGTTGTCATTTGGCACATATGGTCCCATAACTGCAGGAATAGCACGGGAGAAGCAAGGAGCTGTCATCTGTGGGGGATTGTGACTACTAAAGGAAGAGTTGACCATGCTGGAGCTTCAGGAAACTGGGACAAGCTTTTGGACCCTCAAACTAAACCTCCCAGCGACTGCTTTCCCAGGTGCCCACCCTTTTCCCTTAGGGGTTACCCATCGTGGCCAAAACGCCTCCTAACATTGCAGAAGTACAGCAAGGGATGTAATGGCTGGATCACAGATAGTGTCTTACGGGGTCTCTCCACCCGTGCATGCATCCTGTGTCTCCGCACATCAGTGAGAGTGTTTGAAGCCCTCCAGTTATTTTACCCCACTCAAACCTTAGAGGTGAGCGGTGGAGGGAAGGCAGCAGCACGAGGTGGGCTCTGACACTGCTGTGCCTGAGAATTAACAACATTCTGGGAGTTGACAGCAGAGTATTGGCCTGAGGATTCCTCGCTGCTATTCCTGGCTGTGGGAGCAGAAATCAGCCTCGTGGAGAGCTAGCACAGATAATTAGAGCAGCGTCTAGTTTGGCTTGTCCTTGGGGGCAGAAGCTCTAGATGTGAAATCCTGCTCTACCGGAGGAGGTGGCGGAGCAATGATATCCTGTGTGTGCTGAGGACACCCGGGTGGGGACACAGGCTGGTTTGTGTGACTCGAGTGCTTCGTCTCTCCGTGCATCCCGGGGAGGAGCTCCAGAGCTGAGGTTTGTGTTGGTCATTTTGGAGCTCTGACTTGTGTTCCCATTAGACATGTGAACGAGCAGAATTTCCTCTCGAGCACGTGCCCTCAGTTCATTACAGACAGCACACAAACGTGGGTAGTGATGGGAGAACAAGCTGGGCTCATAACTGTGGTGCACATGTTTGTAGCCAGGTTGTTGTTTTCCAAACCTGCAGGGCTTGCAGTCCTTCAGACCACAAGAGATGCGGTGTTCCTTGGATTTAGCATGGCACTGTGGCAGTCTGACTGTCCCAGCTGCTTCGGGAGCAGCAGCAGTGCTGTGTTTGGGTCGTGTTTAACGGTGCATCGTCAGGGATGAGAGGGTGGCAGGAAGGGCAGAGATGTCCAGGTTCCATTTTATTCTTAAAAGATGCCCCAGTTCCTGTACTTTGAGCAGGAAAAAGCTGTGTGTTGAGGCATCTGATGCTCCGCAGAGACACCCAGTGCTGCAGAGCAGTGCCATGCTGTTCCTAATATTGCCTAATAAACTGCTGCATTGTCTTCTCCCTCCCCCTTATAAAATGGCATCGGAGTCGCATGTTAAGTGGAGAGTGAGCTTCCCTTAAAGCAGCCTGTAGCCATCAGTAATATTTATTTTCTCTATTTGTTTTGAGCCTGTGAAGACTGTGGTTTCCTCCATACTGTCCTGATGGAGCCCTGACCAGCAAGCGTGCAATGCCCCTAGCCCTAATGTGCCATTAATGATAGGTTAATGTACAGTATAATGTTTTTTGGACTATGGGTTCATTACACTTCTGAGTGCAAGGTCCTTCTGCAGAGCGCCCAAGGTCCCATTGCATTATATCATGCAATAAAAATACCCTTTTCATATCACACACTAATAAACTGTATTTGAAATGCTGTCTGAGGGCACTGCCATCGTCTTGATAGTCCGTGTCTGCAACAGTTGGGATCTTTTTATTAGGGATTTTTTTTGCATGTGTGGTGCCCAATTCAGTTTTTATTTTTAAGTGAAATGAGTAATTTATCGGTGCTTCTTCGTAATAAATGGGGCACAGTCCTTTCTGGGGGGGCCCTGTGAAAGAGGACCCTGGGAGGATGCGCTGTTGCTTTGTGCTTTGTGCTTGGGAACTCCTCTGGGACGTTGGCTGTGGGAGGGACACGTGCTGTGCCCATCCCTGTGCCATCCAAACTCATCTCTGTCCAGAGGAGCCCCTCAGTGGGAGCACGAAGGGCGGCTAAAACCACCCAACTTTTCCCCTTGAATAATAGCAATTTAATTGAGTGGGCTGAATGATGGATGCTGTGTGGGCACCGGGTTCAAACGAGTGGGGCTGTGTGCACGGGGGCACTGCCCTTTCAATCCCACATCAGATATTTAAATCCTCCCTCTCCCTTCAGAATGAGTTAACCCGTCCGGTGGGACACTGCAGCACGAGGAACCTTGCCTTCATCAAAAGAACGAGATGAGACAAGTTCATTTAAGAAGCCTGGTTTGTCATTGTTTATCTAATTTTCAGCGTTGACACACAAAATTAGGTGGGCTGACACTCACTGCAGCCCCGTCCTGCCTGACCTTTCCTGCTCCTCTGCTTCCCCTCCTGCAGTGGTGGCTGCACGCAGACCCCAGCAGGGCAGGGGTGGTTTGCTGGGGGCTTTCAGTGTGTTCTGTGCTGCTGCCTGGGCCTCCTGGCTGTGCTGATTGCCTCGTGCTGAGGGGTTATAGAATCATAGAATGGGTCGGGAAGGAGACTTCAAAGACCATCTTGTTCCAGCCTCCCTGCCACTGATGAGCATTTGTGCCAAGTGTGGGGAGAGGGCTGAGCACAAGCACAGTTACACTGATAAAAACGTGACCGTAATTTCAGGTTGGACGTTTGGAAGAAATTCTTTCTCAGAAAGAGCAGTGATGCACTGGCACAGGGCTGACCAGAGAGCAGTGGGGTCCCCATCCTTGGGGATGCTCCAGAACCGCAGGGATGTGGCACTTGGGGACATGGTCAGTGGGGTTAGGTTGGGCTTGGTGCTCTCAGGCTCTTTTTTAACCTTAGGGATTCTGTGATTCAAAGCACCGTTGCTACACACGGGCCAAGGGCACGTCTGATGGGCTCCTGCATTGTCCACAATTCTGTATTGCTCTTTGTGTTCATTTGTTGCAGATGTGACTGCAGCAGCGAGATGCTGCTGAGCAGGGCTGGGTGGCAGGAGCAGCAGTGGTTGGAGGCTGTGCACAGACCTCATACACCCTCCTGGCCCTCAGTGCCCAACCTGAGCACACCAGGGGCTGTCAGCCACTACAGGTCTCACTGGCACTGCAGTCTGAGAAAATCCCTCACAGGAGAAACTCCAAACAGTGGTTTGAAGTTAAACTTCTTTCTAGGAAGAAAAGTGTGTAAAATGTGAGGTTTTCCATGGGGTAACCACACAAAACAAAGCAGGGGGCGGGGTGAGCAGCTTGACTCCCCGACATCTTAAACACCTTGGAGCCTGCAGTCTTTCCCTGCATGTTGGGAGCAGCAGAACTGCACGGATATAGCGGGCATGAGCTGCCTTCCTCTGCAGGGAGTCTCTCCATCGTAAAGGAGATTCATGGGAGAAGCGGACTGTCTTTAATAGCTTTTTTTTAATTGCCCCAATGCATCTGCTCTTCCTTGTCTGTGGGCTCCGTTGTTTCTCCTTAGTTCTCACTGGTGTCCTTGGCTGCTGTTTTGTTTGAGAGGCCAGACGGGTACCTCTGGGCTGCGTTGCTTAGAATAAGCCTTTCCCTTCCTGTGCACTTCTGTACCTATGCTGCTGTGCAAAACACACTCGCACGGATTCTTTCAGCACTCAGCGAGGCAGCAGAAGCCGTGTATTCCCTTTTTGCCATATGCCAGGGAGATTCAGCAGCTTTGTGAAGGTCACACTGGAAAATACACGGAATATCTGCAGGTTCCTGTCCCCGGAATGCAAGTTGTGCACCCTCCAAATGGTTTCCATGGGTGGAATCAAGGAATATTTCAAAGAACAGCAAGATTTCACAACGCATTACTTTACTAAACCCAAAGGTACATGGGCTACGTGCAGGAAGGGATAAAAAAAATTTAGTTGTAGCCTTTCCATAGCATTGTTTGTGATGTTAGACATTCAAGACCGAAGCTAAAGATTTCTGATAGCCAGGTGTTGGGAGGGAAGAGACGTTGTCCATATGCTCAGTGCCGCGAGCATCTGTGTACTCAAATGCATCATTTTAAGCTCATCCATCTTCCACTGTAGCATCGAGCTGGCTGCTGCCATCATCAGACTCTCGGATGGGCTGCAGGACCCCTGGGAGTGCTCCATGGTGGCCATTCCCCAAGCAGAGCTCACGTGTCCGCGTGGGTGCGAAATTCAGAGCTCTGACAAATGTGAAGTTGTTCTGTGCAGCCCAGAATGGCTGAAAGGAAGCGATTTGCTCCAAAAAGAAAAAAGAAAAAGAAAGAGATAGAATACTGGGGGGAAAAAATATCTATTTCTGCAGCAGTTACAAAGAGCAAATTTAGAAAGATCGATCACAATGGCAGAGAGTGATGCTCAGTTCCAGAGGCCTGAGATAAAGGTTGGGGCTATGGTTTGAGCCTGGTGGGAAGCACTGACAGTCTGAGTGGGGAGAGCAAGTTCCTGGAGCTGACTTTGCTTTGAGAAGCTCTTACATCTTCATGTTTGTTCTGTGCATCATTGTGGGAATGAGTACCTCAAGGTGAAGGAAGCAAGAGCTGGCTCCCCTGAGTTCACTTTCAAGCATCAGTTAGCAGTGTCTTGCCTCTTACCGTGTTATTTCTCCATCTGCACAGTGAAGGGCCCACATTTGTACCACTGAGATGGTACAGAAGACTTTGTGATGTGAGAATAGATGAAGACCAAGTGACACACCAGCTCTGCTTGTCTGGGGATTGCACAGAGCCTTCTCTGTCCTGGTGTCCTTCTGCACAGCAGCAAGCCCACAGCACCTCCAGTAACCCAGGCAGCTCTGGACCAGGACCCCATAGAGCTGAGATGGAGGAAGGATTTGGGCTGGGCACTGCTGTGTGTGTGCAGGGGTCACCATGCATTGCCCCTTCCATGCATGGCCTTTGCCCAGAGCCCATGGAAGGGCATCCCATGGGTGCAGCCATCCCAGAGGGTCAAAGCATCTCACACTTCCTCCCTCCATCGTGTAGATCACGGCGTATTTTATTCCTGCAGCTCCTCTGTTCTCTGGCCCTGGCCTGCAGAGTGTTTTATTGCTTGGAGCTGGCACTGTGAGGATTTACGTTGCTCTGTTTAGCCCGGTGCTGCCTCGTGGCTCTGCTCAGTGCCATCCTGCCCTGGCACCCCAGCATCCCAGGCACAGGGTGCCCAACACTGCTGTGCTGACACTGCACCAGGAACTCCCGCGCACGCGTCGCTGTCCCCGAGGGTCCCCACATCAACACTGGTTACTTTCAGGCGTTGTTTGCAAGAGCTGTGAAGTTTAGTGTTGCAAAAACCGAGCTGCTTTTGAGTGATTTGGAGGAGAGGTTTTCATCATCTGTGATGGTTTCTCCTGGCGATTGCTTTCTTTCAGCCATTTATGTAATTGCGGTACTTGGTTTCCTGTGGATTTTTATACTTCATTTGAGATTCATCCGAAGATGGCATGTTCCCATCTCTAGGAATGGGGCCAGATTGAGCTGCCTAAGCTGGCTGCTGAAACTGCACGCCGTATTCCTGTTCCATCCTGAGATGCGGCTCCGATTTTCTGAGTTGTCTCAGCCTGTAACAGCCCTACAGTTCCATGGGGCAACGTATTGTGCACCCATCCCTCTTACCATCATATGCTAATTCCCACAATGGCTTCTCATGTAGCCCCACTGGGATTATGGGTAGGTGAGATTTTGGTTTCTTTGTCAAGTGGTGATTCCAAAGGCCACGTGCAGCTCATGTATGCCTCCACTGGAGGCTGCACCCAGTCCTGCTGCAGCTGCTGGCACAGCTGGTGGGAGAACGTTACACTTGGATGGACGTGGCTCCTTCTGTGTGATTTGTACAACCCTAAGGGTGAGGGGTGTGCACAGCATAAGGTGTGGGGTTTTACTGACTCAAGTCAAGGATGCAAGTATAGGTGAACATGGTATCGCTATGGCTGTGTGTTCATGGTGGCATGATTCATGCTGTGCCCTGTAGGGGAAGTCATTTGGATTGTGACCTAGTTGGGCACTTTCCTTTAGACAAAGGGTTCGGTTGGATTATGTTGGGTTGGGTTGGGTTATGTTGGATTGGGTTGAGTTAGGTTGAGTTGGGTTATGCTGGGTTAGTTGGGTTGGGTTATGTTGTGCTGAGTTGGATTGGGTTGGGTTGGGTTATGCTGGGTTAGTTGGGTTGGGTTACGTTGGGTTGAGTTGGATTGGGTTGGGTTGGGTTATGCTGGGTTAGTTGGGCTGAGTTATGTTGGGTTGGGTTGGGTTGGGTTGTGATGTTATGTTGAAATTGCACAAAGGGGCTATGAAAGGGAGAAAATTAAAAGACTGTAGACCTCTACAAACTAGTGGGTCGGTGGCCCCAGTACAGAGTTTGGGGTTCCCTGACCTCCTCTTCTCTATATAAATTGTGAATGTGGATAGTGTGCATCCATCTCAAAGTTCACGGATTGGAATCCCTCTTTCGTTGCAACCACAGAACGTTCCCATGTATGTTTCTCAAACGTGAGTGAGGTTAACTCTCTCTGTTCCCACGGGAGGAGCTGTGTCTGTTGGCTAACCCTTCCTGTCCCATTTGCAGGGCCACCTGTTCATCGTGCAGTACAACGACGGCCACGCAGAGGTGGTGTCCATGTGGGTGTGCAGGACGCTGGAGGAGCGGCGCTCGGCCCAGGGTGCACCATGAGCCTCTGGGTCCCTGGGACAGAGCTTTGGGCTCCCACCCATCCGGGTCATATTGTGCTAAAAATCAACAAAATCTTTCAAGATGTTTGTTGTTGCCTTCCTCCCTCCCGCACAGACACGTTAAGGAATTCCCTTCACACATTTCTCTCGTTTAATGTCCTGAAATTAATCTTCAGTTAAACTGTACGCAGCCTTAAAGCGAGTATTTTATATCTCTATTTTTTTGTTATTGAATGCATTGTATATTTCGTGGCTCCAGAGTATTTTTGGACGGTTAGTTTTGCTATCGTACGGCTGACAGGCAGGCTGTTCTGAGGGCTGGAGGAGGAGCTGCTGTCTGTCTGGGGAGCGTGGACATCCACAAAACGTCTGTCTGAAATGGGTTCGGTATTTTTAAGAAAAGAAAAAAAAGCGAAAAAAGAAGAAAAAGGAGAAAGGAGGAGTGTGGACTTGCTCATCCTGGGAAGAGGAGATGGCCCTGCTGCAATACAGGCGTTCCAGGGGCTGTGGCTGTGCTGTCCTTGGATGGCAGGTGGTGTCACGGTGCTGCTGCCACACCGGGGTGCATCCCATCACCGGGACAGAGCCTGAGCCAGGGGACAGTGCCGTGTGCCCTCAGGCTGCAGGAGTCCACTGATGGTCACAGTTTGTGGCTCCCCCCTCTGTGCCTCCCTCGCCCTCAGCAGTGCCCGCACACAACGGGAGTGCTACCAACGTGGGACAAAGTGTGACCAGGGTGGGGGGGGAGGGGGAGAACACTGCACTGGGTGTCCCTGCCCCGGTCCCCGTGTGCTCTGTGGGGAGGGACGGGGGACACCGCTCACTGCCGTCGTGCAGAGCACCCGGCTGTGCTCACACACGGGGCAGGAACACTTCCAGCATCTCCACTGCGTGTTTGCTGTCCCTGTCATCACCACGAAATGTTTTCACGACGGGTTGGCACTGCAGAACCAGAGGGGCAGAGGGCAGAAGGCACTGCGGGAGCTGAGGGTTTGCTCCGCACACTCGGGCCGGGGCCGGGGGAGGAGGGGTGGGCTCGTGTGCTCTTTTCTGCGTTAGAAATAAACTTTTGCTAAAAGAAAAGCTCAGGTAGTGTGTTCTATACCGGCAGCTTTAAGAAAGAAAAAATAAATCAGTGACAAATTCTTCCCAAACTGCTGCAAATCCGAAATGTTCCTTCGGAAAAGACTTTGTTTCCTTCCTCGGAGGGATCGTTTGTCTTCTTTTGAAGTATAGGGGTTGCGGGCATGAACTTATAGACTAAAGTTTGTCTTAATTGCTCTGATGTCCCCCCCTCCCCGGCAGATAACAGCGCAATGAATGAGTCAACAGGCCCCCATCCCTTCAGGTCCTTTTTTCTGAAGTGAGACAGATCTCTTCCCTTGGAGCCACGCGGACCGCGGGCAGCTCGCCTGTTTGTTTATCTCCTGCGGTTCGCATCGGCTTCCCCTGGATAAGAGAGCTCTCCCTCGGGTTTAGGTAAGAAGTCGGTGGAAGGAA
>VXAB01008292.1:0-14588 GCA_013399175.1 Odontophorus gujanensis | reverse complement strand
TCCCCCTTGCACCCAATGCTTGCGAATATGCTGAGTAAAGATACCTGCTTTATAACCTAGCTCTGGGTTATAGAGTTTGATTCCATAAATCAGTTTGGCAACCTAGATGGGACCTGCTCTGCTTTGCTGCAGGACCAGCTGAGGGAGGGACACCTTAGGCACGCCCCGAGGCTTCTCAGAAGATCTCCCCTCCTCACCCAATCACCGCGGGGGCAGACAAGGACCATCTTCAGGCAGACCAGGTATGTGAATGGGAATAAGGGAAACCCATAAGCTGTAAGGAGATGTCCTACGCAAGGTATAGCCATCTGGGCTGCCCCTAGGAGGTGAGATTGCCAGCTGAGGTAGGAAGGCTCCTTGGGGGAGCTCCTACACCTACAAAGGGGATCTGTAAGTTATACGCGGGATCAAATGAGTTCTCTTCACTATAGTAGTGGGAGTTTGTAGGGTGGATAATTCGAAAGGATGGAATTCAGAGGAGATGTCGTGGAGAATGGTATATTTCCGTAAGGCTTTATATAGATGGTACACAGACTACTGTTAAGTAAAGGGTAGCTCACCTTTTACAATGGTTGAGGCTTGCCAATGACTCCACACAGGAGGGATCTCCAAGAAGAGATCCTTCCCTGGTGGTGGTCAGCCCTTACATGGGGTCTGGGAGAGGTGGAGCCAGACTCCCCCCCTTCCATTCACACGTACATTGCCTTCACCTGTGCTCCTGCGGCTGACTCAGTGCTCACCTCAGGTGATCCATCAGTGGTTCAGGCCCTGATTCAACAGTTCCCATACAGAGTTATAGGTTGTATGATTGTTAGTACCATCTGTTGTAAGTGTTCGGTACCATGTATTTGAGTTATTGTTATTGATACATTCGGGGTATCCTTTTAAATTCCTTGAACTCAGAATACGATTAAGCTGCCATTGTGTGAGTTGTGAGTGAGTGTGCTGGGTATGCAAGAGTCAGCATAGCTGCGAAGCGAGTGTGGAGACCCAATGTGTGGTTCCGTCCTCCTGTGAGGGAAATGGCCGGAGACAGACAGAGAGAGTGACAACAACTGTCACTGTCCTTCTCTTTGTATAATTATGTATGTTGCAGCTCTTAAGGATGGGAGTTTCTATCTTTTTAATGAGGAGGGCGGACCAATAGAGGAAAGGTGTCCATTTCATCAAACAAATGAACATTGTCCTTTTTACCTTATACTTTGTCTAGTAAGAGTATTGAGGTAGGTGTTGTCTGGAGTGCCACTGTGAGTGGTGGACGGAGCACCACAGACTAGTGTGGGGAAATTTTAAAGTGATAGGAGTTGGTAAATGCTTAGTCAAATGCCCCTTGGGTGCATTTTGGCACACTGCAAAGATGTTGCAGGGGGATCTGGGGGTAGCTTAAGTAAAAAGACATCAATCAAATACTGTGGATATTGTATAAACTGGAAGATGGAGAAAAGTAGCCCCTAAATGGGACTTAACAACTTACAACTAACGTTGTTTCTTAGGCGAGAAGGAAAATGGGATGAGGTAGCATATAGAAGTATAATTGTTAATGGTATGTGAAAGTGTAATTGAGGGTATGAATTGTGGGCAAAAGGGCTTAAGGAAAACAGTGAATTTGAGATATTAGAGCTTGTGATCTGCATCAGCTGAGGCAAATGCTGCCGGCACTGGAACGACCTAACCAGCTTTGGGAGTCCCTGACCCGGGCCCCAGGAAGGCAGCACACTTCCCAACAGCTCACGTCCAGTCTGCACGTGGGGCCCTCCGATCCTCTGAGAAGGAAATCACCCACCATGACAACCTTTCGTTCTTTCCTGTCAGAGGCAGTCTCAAGGTGCGGGGGTGACCACCTCACCTTAGGCTCTCTCCTAGGTGGATCCTCCCTCACCTCCCCTTCAATTCCCAGTATCTCAAACCTGTTGCTTAAAGGGAGCTGGAAGTGGGGTAGGCAGGCAGGGGGGGCTCCCATGATGCCGAGTTGAGACTCTCTTCCAACCTTTCTCATCAGTCAGGTCTGTCTGACTGTGATAGGACAGGGGATCAACCACTTTTCTGGGAGTATATCCCTGGCACCCTTCCCTCCAGCACACCAGGGAGTCACTCCACCAGTCAGTCTCCCACTCACACTTCTTAAAAAGTCTCTGAACTTCCNTCAGTCAGGTCTGTCTGACTGTGACAGGACAGGGGATCAACCACTTTTCTGGGAGTATATCCCTGGCACCCTTCCCTCCAGCACACCAGGGAGTCACTCCACCAGTCAGTCTCCCACTCACACTTCTTAAAAAGTCTCTGAACTTCCTCCTTGAGCTCTACCACCAGGCTGAGCAGCTCATCTGCCTGCTCACACCTCACACAGGTGGAATCCCTGTCACCCTCCCCAGGCAGTAGCAGGCTGAGGCACTTTCGGCAGCCAGCAACCTGAACAGCTACTTTTCTGGGCAGGCCCTCCATCTGGGTCACCATGGTCTTCTTGGAATAAGCCTGCTATCTGGTGGAGACCATGTTTAGGCCTGTGGTCTCAGAGACTGTCAAGAGTAAAGCTGGTCTCCTGAGAAAGAGGGACAATACTTACACTCATCACCACTTGACCCACCTCCCAGCAGCTGCAGCACCATATGGGCAGTGTGGGCCGTGCTCACTCACTGAACCTCCCTGTTCTCAGTAGGCAGCAGCAGTGGTTAACTTACCTGGTAAGGTAGCTTCTGCTAGCTCTCTGAAGCTATTTAAAGCTTATTATCAGGTGCAAACATCAAGGGCAGGTGATGACACATTTGTAGGGTGTTTAAATTGTGCTGCTAATGTGCCAGCTCCACCCCTGTTGACTCAGGAGCCAGCCCACAAGCTGCCAGCTCCCCAGCACAAGTACAGCATTGTTGCTGCCTTCAAAAAGCCTTAAAAAGAGCTTTTTTGTTGGCCTTTTTTACTCCATGTCCCTNACAGTGAATTTGAGATATTAGAGCTTGTGATCTGCATCAGCTGAGGCAAATGCTGCCGGCACTGGAACGACCTAACCAGCTTTGGGAGTCCCTGACCCGGGCCCCAGGAAGGCAGCACACTTCCCAACAGCTCACGTCCAGTCTGCACGTGGGGCCCTCCGATCCTCTGAGAAGGAAATCACCCACCATGACAACCTTTCGTTCTTTCCTGTCAGAGGCAGTCTCAAGGTGCGGGGGTGACCACCTCACCTTAGGCTCTCTCCTAGGTGGATCCTCCCTCACCTCCCCTTCAATTCCCAGTATCTCAAACCTGTTGCTTAAAGGGAGCTGGAAGTGGGGTAGGCAGGCAGGGGGGGCTCCCATGATGCCGAGTTGAGACTCTCTTCCAACCTTTCTCATCAGTCAGGTCTGTCTGACTGTGACAGGACAGGGGATCAACCACTTTTCTGGGAGTATATCCCTGGCACCCTTCCCTCCAGCACACCAGGGAGTCACTCCACCAGTCAGTCTCCCACTCACACTTCTTAAAAAGTCTCTGAACTTCCTCCTTGAGCTCTACCACCAGGCTGAGCAGCTCATCTGCCTGCTCACACCTCACACAGGTGGAATCCCTGTCACCCTCCCCAGGCAGTAGCAGGCTGAGGCACTTTCGGCAGCCAGCAACCTGAACAGCTACTTTTCTGGGCAGGCCCTCCATCTGGGTCACCATGGTCTTCTTGGAATAAGCCTGCTATCTGGTGGAGACCATGTTTAGGCCTGTGGTCTCAGAGACTGTCAAGAGTAAAGCTGGTCTCCTGAGAAAGAGGGACAATACTTACACTCATCACCACTTGACCCACCTCCCAGCAGCTGCAGCACCATATGGGCAGTGTGGGCCGTGCTCACTCACTGAACCTCCCTGTTCTCAGTAGGCAGCAGCAGTGGTTAACTTACCTGGTAAGGTAGCTTCTGCTAGCTCTCTGAAGCTATTTAAAGCTTATTATCAGGTGCAAACATCAAGGGCAGGTGATGACACATTTGTAGGGTGTTTAAATTGTGCTGCTAATGTGCCAGCTCCACCCCTGTTGACTCAGGAGCCAGCCCACAAGCTGCCAGCTCCCCAGCACAAGTACAGCATTGTTGCTGGCTTCAAAAAGCCTTAAAAAGAGCTTTTTTGTTGGCCTTTTTTACTCCATGTCCCTTGCCCAGTGCAGTCTTACCTGCTTTGAAGTTAGTCTCTGCAGCAAGTTGGAGGCAATGCCTTCAGGAAGATCTCCAGCTGCAGGTGCTCTGTCTCCCTGAATAAGAGCTGAGTGCATGTGGGCACATATGGGTGCATGCAGTAAAGGGTTTCAACCATCACCTTCTCCCAACACATGACAGTACTTGACAATATTGTCAGGGTTGCTCATGTGTTTTGGAGATATCTGTTAAAAGTAGATCTTAATGAGCTCCCTGTTTCTGGTCCAGTGAGAGCTATACCAGGTGTACCAAACCCAGCTGTGTTATTTACAAGCACAGACTACAGTACTGCTGCATTGATCTAGTTGCTTTTCTCAAAGCCCAGTGACCACAGTTAACGTGGGTCTAGTGGGCTGGGCTGCAACTGTGCCAGCGTGAGTTAATGTCAAGGAAGGAGTAAGAAGATGGTATGCTCACATTATTGTCTCCTAGGCCTACTACTGCCTGCAGTATTTCCACAAGCCTGTTCTGGTTTCTGAATATTAATAACCTTCCTGTGGATTTCATTTATTTCCATTTATTTATACTCACAGTTATTATGGGTAAACCCTCATGGGTTTCTCTTTCAAGCAGCTCTCTGGTTTCATTCTGTTCCCATATACTCTTGCATTTGCAAAATCCTGCAGCAAGGAATACCGCAGGAGTACCCCCTGCCCCCAGACTCCCATCTGACCTTGCCTTGCTGCCATCAATTTCATTTCATAGAATCACAGAACCCATGGCTGGGATGGAAGGTGCCAGGGTCTTTTTGCCTCTGGGTTAAGAATTTCCTCCTCTCATCTGACCTAAACCTCCCCTCTTTTAGTTTAAGCCAAACCTCCTTGACTTGTTACCATGTGCCCATGCAGAAAGTGGGACTCAGTGCACTGAGAGCTTTCTCCAGTTCTACTGCTTTGTGCACTCATGGGAACAGAACCACAAAGGGTGTTCAGGAGGCAGAAAAATGGTGGGTTTTGTCTTGCAGGGTACCTCTGCCATCTCCTTCCTCCTCAGCCTGTGGCACCAGTGCCAGAGCAGATCCCAGGGCCCTGCACACCCTCCCGCACCCAGCTCCCCCAGCACCGACACAGCCACGCTCAGCCCATGATGGCAAATGCTCCGTGATGGTCCAAGGACATCATGGAACTGTGCGGGCTGTGCCTCTTCACTCCCAACAGCAGCAAGCTTCTCAGGAGGAAGGGAAGGGATGATGGAGGGAGGAGAGCTGGGTCTGCACCCAGAGCCTCGCAGACCCCAGCACAGCAATGCAGTAGCACCCACAGGTGCAGAGCCGCAGCCAGGAAGGCAGCATTGCCCCATAGGCCCCGCTGTGTGCCCACTGAAGGAGCAGGGAGGCGGGCAGCTCCTGAGGCACTGCAGCCTCCTCTGCACTTTACAAAGACATTTTTATTTCACCTCTAAAATGTGCCTTGTGTGCTTTCTGCATCTGAAAAATACAGGGAGGGGGGAAAAAAGTGGTATCTCCACTATCATGGAGATTGAAACAGGGACGTGACTAAGACTAATAATGATCCATGCTGTAAGTGATTTTAAAAACAAAGCACAACTATTTCTATTTGGCTTTTGTAAAACCTTTATAGATTTTTACAAAGCTTATAGTTGGTTTTTCAGATGATTAACTGTTGGTCCCAGCCTATGGGATGCTGATGTTGCACCTCCACAGTAGCCATACTCTCCCTCACCACACCAAGCACTCTCAGCCAAAGGACACCTTTCCATCCATTGAAAGAAAATCCTTCCCAGTGATTTTGGACTTTTCTCCATGCTGGTGTTAAGCTAATTGCTCTGTGACAGCTCAGTGATCCCACTTATAGGGTTTGCTAGTGCTCAGTCCCTGAAAATCCTACTTTTCTTTAGGGAACTCAAGCCTGACACTAATCTGGAAGCCACGTTTCTTTTGTCTCCAAGTAAAAGCTGGTTCTTTCCCCAGATGCATTTTCCTAAATAAGCATCCTGAAAAAGGGAAACAGACACAAGACTGCTTTATCTTTGCTTTGACCCAGAATAGTATCTGGAGATGGGATCCAAAGGGATCTGGACGTTTTAGCAAGGTCCACAGATGCCAGACAATGAGAATGGAGCAAACCCAGGCCATGGCCACACCAGCATAGTGGAGGCATAATGCAGCAGTGTGAACTCCTCTGGGACTGTCCTCAGTGATGGGCAGTGTCAGAACAGACAGTAGAGAGCATGTGTGCCAGCAGCCTCCTGCTCACTACCACCACCATGCTTACGGCTGGGACCACCCCTTACTAGTGAGATGGAGCAAGTGAAAGAGGTTTCTGCTGATATGCAGCTGCTACTGTTATTTGTAAAGCAGTGTTGTATTTGAACCAGGAAAAGGGGATTTCTTTCCTTCCGTGGTGACTTACTAGGCTTGATTATTAACCATGTGAAAGTAAAAGAGACCTCTTAACCACTGGGTACATTTGCCTCACTAGAGGGGAGGCAACAGAGGGCATGATCTTATGGCATAGGTGATGTTTGATCCTAACTCTAACCCTCAGGAAAACAAGAGAAGTGTTCTTTGGAGTGTGTGTATGAGAAGAAACATCTCATGCTGATCTCCATTTCAGGGTCACTTACTCCACCCAAACGAAATAAAGTAAGGTACTGTAGAGCCAAAGATCTTAAGGATGACTCTTCAAGAATAGTAAGAGATGGTATATTTAGATAGATTTGTACAGATGGTATACAGAATGGTACAAAAAAGTAAGATGGCTCACCTTTAGATAGAGAAGGCTCGCTGAATACTCCACACGGGAGGGATCTCCAGAAAGAGATCCTTCTCTGGTAGTAGTCAGCCCTTAAATGGGGCCTGGGGAGAGGTGGAGCCAGGCTCCACCCCTTCCAATCACACAGGTATTACTACCTTCACCTGTGCCCCCATGGCTGACTCAATGCTCACCTCAGGTGACTAATCAGTGGTTCAGGCTGTGATTCAACAGTTCCCCTACAGGTACCAGAGTCCTTTTAAGAGTGTATTTTACAAATAACTGCAAAAGTTTAAAGAAAATGTGTTAGGTATGGCCTGCCAATCAAAGATCTTACAAGATCAGCTGAATATAGCATGAGGAAAGGCAAGGAACATGACGAAAAAGATAAACCTATTACTGAGGCCTATTCATCATGATGAAACATCCCCGAAATAGCAAGAGCCGCTGCCCAGCAGGTGCATGCTGAGCCCGGTGTCCAGTACAACTCCTCCTTGGGCAAATCCTGCCATGGCCTGAGGTGAGGGACAAGCCAGGGCTGGAGAGGGCACTCCGGCCTGATCCAGACCAGCAAAACCTGCAATGCCCGACATGGCCATGACTGCATGCCCACATCTGCTTTGCTCTGCAGATGACTGTTTCTTCATTTCAAAGCATGTTGGTTTGAATTCAGTCAGGTTGTAAAAATATTCATTTTATCCCTAACTCAAATGTTGAAATCAAATGTCAGTTAGAAGTAGAAACCCAGAATTATTCCGTGAGAAAAAATGCTAAAAAGAGGATCTTCAAGCTCTCATCCAAAAATAAAATGAATTTTCCACTGAGCAGAGCACTCTGGCAGCTCCTGCGCTCCCCAGCCCCACTGCTCCCAGCAGGCTCCTGCAGCAACTGTACCCACTCCCATAGAAACTTGTGAGCTGGGCAACGCACCCAGCAGTTTTGCGTTTATCTCAGCTTCCTACAAGAAAGCCAGTTCTCACCCATGGCTGGCCAGTCACCAGCACAGGGCCATGGCGGGTGATTTGGGTACCCAGGAGAGAGGGATGCAGATGCCACCCTGGTAAATCCAAGCTGTCAGCACCTCCATGAGGCCCCTCCCAGCATGGAAATCTCTGAGTGACATCGCACTGTCATCATCTGTGTGGCTAGCACACTGGGTTTTCTGCTCCCGTTGTGTGTTACAGTGAAGCTGTTCTCATTTTTTATTTCTAGGTGACATCCTAAATCTCCTCTCTTACCAGGTTACATCTATTTTTTGAATCAAACGTGCTTCTGCTGAGCTGGTGCACATATCTCACCTGCATCCTCCCTGGCAGAAACATAGCTTGCTCCTGGTCGTTTGGATGCTGAGAAGTATTACCATGCCCTCTGGAGCTGAGAACAGTGTATAAAAATACTGAGTTTTGGGGAGGGCGTGTGGATTTTGGGTGCATGGTTTTAATTAGAAATTGACATTTCTAAGCCTTTGGCTGCCAAGCAACAAGCATCTAGAAAATGATCTCAGTTGTGATATGTAGGTACCCATCGTCCATCCGATGTTTGTCACTGTGTTTAAAGCCTCGGGGAGGGCTACCTCACTATTTCTGGCACAGGCATTCATCAGTGGTCATTAGCAATTAAACCAGGTGAGAACTGCAGCAGAGTGGCTGATCAGGGACCCCATTGCTCTCCAGCACAACTGGAGTAGCAGAGAGTGAACATGCAGTGAAGTGGGAATTAATTTTTGCGCGAGGAGCACCGTGGTGCTCCAAATCCAGGTTCTTAGCCCCAGCTGCTCATCCCTGGCTGCTCTCCGTGGGCCAGGCCTGAGGGCTTGCTCCAGGCTCCGCAGGTGAGTGGGAGCAGCAGCAGCTCAGATTCCATGCGAGCAAAATGGAGCAGGAGGCAGACAGTGCATAGAGATGCTTGCACAGCAGTGCTGGCACTGCCATGCAGACACCCCAGCCTTGCCTCATCCTTACAGAACAAGCAGCTTCCTCCTTGTCCTTCCAGATTCTTCTTTCAAATTATCTGACTGACTCGCCGCACTCTTTGCAAAGCAGCGTTCTTTGCAGCACCTGCTCTAGAGCTCGGAGCCGGCTGGCAGCGGCACAGCAGCAGGGCCAGCCTCCAGAAGCAAAGCCCCGCCGACCCAGCCTGCCACCTGCTGCCTGTCGTTACCACCCTCCCCTTCCACAGAAGCAGAGCTAGCCGCCAGATGCAGCCAGGACCGGCTCCTGAGCTGATTGAAGACAGGCCAGAACTGCTTTCTTAGTTTCTCTCTTTCTTTCTTAGTACAGACTCATTTCTTAAACACTATTACTCAGCTTTGCAGAGACTGAATACCTCTCAAGGAAGAGTGGAGCCCTGTCATTTCCTAGAGCTCAAGCCATGACTTCCTGCATTAGAAAATGTGCAGTCACACTGGAGCAGGCTGATGGCATGTCTAGTGTGGCACATGCTGTCCCTGAGTGGCTCACAGCACATGCTCCTGAGGATGTCATTAAATGCTGATAATGTGCGTATGGCTATGGTCCTTCCTGTGGGGGAGATGCCCCTGATCCCAATCTTTAGCAGCTTCTGTTCCGCAGCAGGAGAACGGCTGCCCCTCATTCTCTTCCCTATCTGGCTTAATGGGATTGCAGATGCATCTCTGTAAGAGCCTAAGCTTTAATTCTGAGCTCTTTCCCTCAGTTTTATCCCATTATTTCTCAGCCTTCCTCCCTGACATCCCTTCAGATAATGAGATATGGCCTTATACACTCAGCCCAACTGTGCTCATGGCTTGTCTTATCATGTATTGAATTGACTAGGTGCATTACAAATGGTGGAATGTGATTTAGTTTTGTCCGTTTAATTATTCCACCCTCCCAAGCCCCCAGTTCTTGGTGTGACATCCCTCACATGCTCTCTGAGGAAGGGTTTATTACCCTCAGCTATCAGAGATGCACATGGTCTCTTGTAGAACCTGTATCTTCTCAGGTGTGCTGATGGCCTCTGACTTTCCAGGTAGTGTGAGATATTCTTAATCTGGTTGTAGTTGCCCTTGAGGTAACTGCTCCATCCTTCCTTGGTGAGAATGTCACCTTCAGGCCCCCAGCTAAGTCACATCAGGGGGAATTAACCAGTCCCTAGTTAGGGGGGATTTTGTGACAACTGGCAGCAGGGGCTGCTGTGTGGAACCATTCCTCCTAGTTGGGAGCAGGCTCTGATAACTGCCACCACCACCGGCCAAGGCAGGGAGATACTTTTTTGTGAACAGGACACAGAGAGCACATGAAGACAAGGAATGAGATCTGGGAGTGTGTGCCTGCTCCAAACAATGCTGCTGTAACTTCTTTGTGGTTAAGTCAGAAGTGCATTATGTGGGCCTGTCCCTCAGCCAGGCCAGCAACACTGGTGGATGCTAGTTCTACACTCCCCGCATTTTGTTTTCTGTCTCCTAGAAAACAAGCCCCTGCTTTTGCCTGGATACTTCTCATATTAGACTGAAGATTAAAGGGGACCCTCGTGGGTGAGTGCTAGTTTATATGATGTCTGGGTCATACACTCCAGCTTTCAATTGTAGAGGTATTGCAGCTAGGCTGTTACTCACCAGCATTTTTGTTCAGCAAGTAGCAGAGAGGAGAAGAGTTAATTTCTTAGTGATTCATTGATAGAAGATTCAAGCAAAGCAGGCTTGCACTCTGCTGTTCAGCTGCACCAAACCCAGCAGTGCACGTCTCTGAGCTTTCACAGTCCACCCGTCAGTGGTCTCCTGAGGTCTGTACTGCATCAGGCTGCAGGTTCTCAGCAGAAGAGCCACATCTCACTCCTGTGCTTGAGGGGTGCCCATCTGCCCTGTGTTCAGAGTATATACCCTTTTCTGTCTCTCCCTGTGTCTGAGAGCACTGGCACCTGGGCCCAAACAGGACCTGCTGCTTCCTTGCTGTGCCTGGTCAGGTTCATGAGACGCCTCTCCTGTATTCCCCCAGCTCCTAAGCAGTTAAGCAGTTATGTCTGTTATTCTCAGGGTCCTACAGACTCAACAGCTCCAGCATTGCTTTGTGTGTGCTCAGCTGCACATTCATCACTCCACACAGCCACCTCACTCCTCCTGTGTCCTCCCTCTCATCTCTCCCAGTGTCAGTTGCTCCCTGTGCAGATCCAAGCTGGGTCATTTCTTCTGTTGGCAGTAAATGTGTGTCCACTATGACTGAAATATTCAATGACATCTTTGACGAATTATGTCACCCTTGGAGGCTGAAGTGACAGAGGAATTGTTTCTGTTTAACAGCAGAGTTCAAAGCTGCAAAGACTGTGGTGTAGGTTGCAGTGTCATTCCCTATCTGAACTTCCAAAAGTGTAACACTTGAAACAGTGTCACCAAGGCAGCTTTTGCTCTCATATGCTTCATCCTTGTTAAGTCCAAGTGTGCACTGCTCATAGTGCAAGTCTCATTGAGTCCGCAAAGAGAATTAAACCACTTCTCGTTGGCTTTGGTTCTGCCTTCTTGTTCCTAAGTGACTCTTCTCTCAGCAGACTGAGTTCCTGCACAGCACCCTGCCACTACCTCCATAAGGATGTAAGAGACTCTGGTTGGCCAGTGCCTCTCCACTCCACTGTGGAACAAATCTCCCTGCTCCCTCAGTGAGATTCTTCTGGAGCCCCATTTCTTCTGGCAATCCCTTCCTGTTCCCTCTGTGGGGACAGCCCCCTCACACCCTATCCCCCCTCTGCTCTGCTTGCCCCATAAACTCTTGCAGTGCTGCAGCCCATCATGTTTGCAGTGCAAACATCTCAGCACCATGGAAAATGCCCTAAGATCACTGTCCCTGCACTTGTAGTCCTTCTCCTTACCCCACAGTCACACTGTCTCTGTCTTCTGTCACATTCACCCAGCATGTGGTTCTATGTGCAGAATTCTCATGATGGTCTCTAGGATATCCTCACTCATCATCCTTCCTCTTTCTCCTGGCCTTCACATTTAGCCACGCTGGCTAAGAAATATGATCCTTCTGGGGTTCTCTGATGTCCTGCCCTGATTTTCTGCTTGTCTTTCTCACCTCTGCTTCTCTGCCTCTTCCTTATGCCTCTCTCCCTCTTCTGCTGGATGCCCACAGCATTCTGTCCTGCAGCCCTTTCTGTTCTCCCTTCACATATTAGCTCTGTGTAACCCCCACCACCCACTAACTCCAACCACTATCTCTATGGTGATTCTCAGATCTCAAGTGCTGTGCCAGACTTGTCTTCATTCCAAAAAAACAGCCAGCCTGGCTGACGGTTCGTGGAGGGGGGATAGCCCATCACCTGATTTTGGAACAGGGAAAGCAGAGCTCAGCATCTCTCACTGCAGCCCTCCTCAAGCAGACGAGGCCCTGTGCTCTGTGCCCTGCTCCCTCAGATACCCCTTGTTATAGCTATGCCTAAATCTCGCACGTTCTCTCCAAAAAGCGTTACCACATGAAGCTTCCCATATTAATCCCCCCAGATAGAATTATTCTCTGGGCTCGAGTACATTGCAGCTTGATTCCCAGCACACTCCTTTCTCTAGCCTGACAACAGGCTCGTGAACTCTCGCACCATGTTCCTTCCTATAAAAGTTGCTTCCCCTCTTCCTTGGCTCTGTATCCCTTGCTCCTTTGCGCCCCTCACTAATATTTCCTTTATCAGCAGGAGTATGAGCTGTTTGTCTCCACTCAGAAAAGCCTCTACAGTCATGGTTTTCTTGTAAGAATCCAAGTTTCCTCTCAATTCCTGAGAAGTGAGGTTTGGATCTGTTTTCCAGATATTCCTCTTTGTAATCTCTCCTCAGCTACACTGCATTCCCAGCCTTCTTCCTTATCCCATCATATCCTCCTCTCCACCAGGCTGGAGGGGGGCATGCCAACCTGCCAGGGCTGCTCTCCATCACTCTGGGCATTGAACACAGCTGGGAATTTCTCAGGACATGAAGTGGTGTTTGTTTCTTTTTGAGAAATGCACAAAACTCCTGATAAAACCAGTAATAAATAGAACCATTCCTGCTTGATTGTAACTTTCTCTTGGGCATTTGGGGCTGACAAGTGGCTTGGGAGGGCTGCAGAACAGGCAGGATAATGGAAATGGCATTGCCCCACAAAGCTGAAATATTCCAGACTGAGCAGTTCTGCTACAGTCTGGAAGCATTCCTGCCTTTGACAGAGATAAAATATGTTCTGCCTATGAAGCAGCATGGTGCCTTTCAAAGTAAGCTCTTCCCTCAGCTTCTGCTCTCTCTTCTCTGCTCTCTCTTCTCCTCCCACATCTCTGAGCCCCAGTCTCCATTGTTGACCAATAACCACCCAAACTTTACTTTTCGAAGAAAAACAATATTATGAAACCAGTAAGTATGCACAGAGCATGCACACCTTCATTGCTCTGCAAAGGGAGCCAGACACCTGTGGAACTTGGGGGAGGGAATCACCTGGGTTGAGAAAGCCTTTAGAGGGTACAGAGAGCACTATGGGGCTCGCTGTTCCTCTCTACTTGGCCATTACCCTTTAGAGATGAATGGAATTCTGTATTCAGGGCTGTGAAGGCAGCTGCACTTTTGCTGAATCTGCTGCAAGAAGGAAAAAAAAAATAATTGTATATTTCTGTTTTCCTTAGAGAATTAAGCCTTTTTTTTTTTTTTTTTGCCAGAAAGCTAAGTTCCCCATTTTCAAAGACTAGGGTGAAGCACTGAGAAAATAACCATGAACTTCATACCCACACTATTCCTCAGGCCTGGATCTGAAGCTATTGAGGTGCATAGCAGCTATTAGCGCTCAGATCTCCAGGCAGCTGGCTCTCATGTGAGGCAGCCTGGTTAGGTCTCCCACACTTCCTGAGTTAGCACTCACCTCCAAAACCATAGCTAACATACATGTAATAGGGAGAGCAAAGCCATGGGCAGAAGAGCAAAGCCATGACCAGTAAGTGAAGAGCTGAGCCCAGTCTGTGCAGGGCTGTAATGAAATTGCTGCGGCAGATGGTCAGATGGTTAGGCAGGCCCCAGATTAGGAGAACTTGAAACTTTGATGTGGGGTGCAGGACATGGGGCTGAGGCTCAGGACACACAGACACTGCTGCTTACCAAGGGGTTCCCAGTGAGCAGGGAGTGGCGGCGCCCTGGCAGAGCAAGTTCAAGTGCAGGGCCAGGCATGTGGTCTCCCTTGTTGTCAACATGCCGGGCTAGCAGTGCAAGAAAGGGTGGATGCCCTTCAACCTTTGTCATTTGAAGCTCCTGGCCGTGCAGCTGGGCACCCCAGCTGGGGTCAGTGCAGTCTCAGAGAAGGGTACTTCCATTTTATGGGGAGCCCTGGCAGTGTCCCGGCCCCGCACGGGGCCTCGCCCACTGCCTGCATTACCCGAGTTTTTGATTGTCCTTGCCACCGTCACAGCATCCCCAGTTACCGCACCGTTGCTGTGCTCGGCTAGTAGAAGGGGGCTGTGCCGGCCCAGCTCTGCTCCCTGCCCTCATTTCCTTGTGGAAATCCCTGAGTGTTGCCTAGATCCAGCTCTGGTTTTGGGGACAGCCATCTCTCGCTCTCTCCCGCTCTCTCTCTCTCTTTCCTCTTCCCTCCTTCTGCTCTCCTTCCTCCTCCTCTCCCTCCCTCATCTCCGCACTGTACTCTCCGGGGGCTCTGGGTACCGCTGCAGCATCACCAGCTACCTCCATCCAGGAGGCTGGGAGCGCGGGGCGGAAGGGGAGGGCTGCAGGGGACAAGCTGAATGAATGGGCATCGCCTCGGTGCTGCTGGAGCCT
>VXAB01008287.1:994-17202 GCA_013399175.1 Odontophorus gujanensis | reverse complement strand
TTATTTTATTTTATTTATTTCCTTCTGCTTTATAACTGCTCTAACTTCTTTGATTTCATGGTCTTACCACTATATTACTAAGTTTATATTTAGTCATGTACAGAAGAAGAGCTCAAGTTGCCAGTGTTTTAATCTTACAACAATATACAATCTTCCATGAAGGAAAGCTATATTACCTCATAGAAGAATAATGACCCATTCTTCATTATTTTTCTTTCTGTATCTCTCATTAATTTCTTAATCTGAAATCTCTATTGAGACATTTGTTGGGATTTCTGTATCTTATCATGGTTTCTCCAACTTTGCCCAGAAATGGTCATATGATTACCTATTCCAGAATGACCATTTAGTGAGTTTTAGTAAAAGCATAGTAAAACATTGTTACAAAAGCACATTAAATATTTCAGAAATGTGACTACTTTTTCTTTATTACTGGTCTTGATGAGAAAATTCTCAGTACAAATTTCTGTATTTGACCTATGCAGAAAAGTCAGAAGCAAATGATTATCATAATTTTCATCACCTTGAAAGAATCCTCACAAGTTTTACCTCTTAGGTCTCCTTAGCTCTGCCCTGCTTAGCTATGTCAAACTTCTTTTTCTCTATTTTATATTTAATGTGAATTTTTTAATGGTGTTTTGTAAATAATCTTTTGACCATGTGCAGAAATAATTATGCATGTATAGGTGTCATGCCTTTTCTTAAACTTTGATTTTACTAGAGCTCTATGCTGTCCCTACTGTTGTTGCATGATTTTTCTCAGTGGTATGAATATTCATGACACATTTTAGTATTATCTAACTTACTTTGCCAGGAAGTATGTTTTCACAAAAATTTCACCCTATGAATTTTTTATTTTTTTTTTAAAGAAAGTATTGTGTGTCAGCTGAAGATTTATCCTAGAAATTGTGTTTTTAGGACTTAATTTATGTTCTTATGAAACTGAACCACAATTATGATTCTGTAAATGCAGCAGAATGCCACGACTGATACTTAGAATGGTTTACTGAGTCTAAAGATACTAGATCATGTATTTATTCTCTGAGAGTTGAAAGCTAAAACTGTGGAACCAGTTGTATTCCTTGAGTGTTATTTTTTTTTCTTANATTTATGTTCTTATGAAACTGAACCACAATTATGATTCTGTAAATGCAGCAGAATGCCACGACTGATACTTAGAATGGTTTACTGAGTCTAAAGATACTAGATCATGTATTTATTCTCTGAGAGTTGAAAGCTAAAACTGTGGAACCAGTTGTATTCCTTGAGTGTTATTTTTTTTTCTTAATTGATTTTCAGGATTTTTTTTTTTTCCTAAGAAATTTGTTTTGCTTTTTTACATATTACCTAGTAGGACAACAACTTCTTGTATCACAGGAAAAAGGATATTTCAGAAGCAAAGGCTGTAGAGTGAAAATGCTCTTATTGTTTGCATAATACTATGCTAGAAACAGAAAGCAAAATAAATAGTCATGTCACCTACTATCAATGCCTGACAAAAGCAGGGTGCCTTTTCTGAGACACTGTGAATTCTAAACTACAAATTAAACTTTTACTGCAGGATTACCGTGAATCTCTCTATTAATAGTTGCCCACATATTTTTTTTTTTCCTGGGCATATAGAAACATGAAATTGCTTTGTCTATGTCACAATATATCCTACCTTTAGGCAAGATCACATTCCTAAAGCATAGCTTCCTTAGTTACCTTTCTTTAAGAACTTATGTCTTTTCTGAAAGCTGATTCTTGCTAACGGTGACAATCTGAAGCTGTGAACGCAGCAGAATTTTATTGCCAATAGGTTTGTAGCATCTAAGAATACTGATTAACATATTTATCTTCTGAGAGGCAAAAACTACATCCCTGAAACCACTTACACATCTTATGTTCTCAGCTGACTTGCAGGATAAAAACAAAAATGAAACAATTAAGGTATGAAGGATTATCTTTCCAGCTCAGTTTAAGTGGATAATAAACTCCTTCATACATAACAAATATAAATGTATGTATTTACAGATTCAGTCATTCCTATTATAAGTTTTGCACAATTTTTGTTCGATTTCCACCATTTTTTTCATTAGAACTTCTCAGTAACTCACTTTATACATTCCCATGTCTTAGAAATTATGTCTAACAGCTCTACGTCCTTCTTTCAATATCTTTTCCTCTCTTAAGTGGCTGGAGACACATTCCCATTTTCCTTAGATCCCCACACCTATTTTTTGTATAAAGAGAAAAAAAACTTTTTGCACTGAAACAGTTTCATACCTCATCTTCCCAAAGTAGAAATATTATCTCTGGAAGGAAATCCCTGAGTAGTACTTGTAAAGAAAAGAATTTTTTTTGTAATGCAGTCTGACAGCATGACTTTATCATTTTTTCCGATTCTTTTGGAGTATGTTGTTTTTGCAGAATTTATCCTATGGTGTCTTCTCACATGTCACTGCATCATAGAAATAAATACATATAATTCTCCTCAGAACTATTTTTTCAATTTATGCCAGTGTTTGTCTTGGGAACTGGAAAGTAGTTTAGTAGCTGATTTTGCAACTTGAATTTCGTAAGCAGGCTTCTGTTTCTCCACTGTGAATTATGCTGTGCAATGCAGAATCAGGTGTAAAATACATTGACATTCTGTCTACAAAATAAAATGAAAGACGTTTTTAATGGAAGGCATAGCTCAGAGAGACATGGAATGTACTTAAGTGTCTAGTATCTGAAACAGATTTACTTCTGATGGTGTTGCAAAGGGCAGTAGTAGAGAAAAGTTTATATTCTAGTTTAAAAATTATCAACTGTTTATGTTACAATCAATCAGATTCAAACAACTTTCATAGTGTTATCATGTCTTCATTTTGTTGTTTTGATCTGCAAGTCAATTTTCAGGTTTTGTCCGTAATTTTGAATAATTTCTGGGTCCTAATTTTACAGAGATTATGAGAAATTTACTATTCCCCTCAATGGACTGGAACCATACAGATTACCTAGAAATACAGGTCACTGAGACAGGAAAGAAAGCAATGGAATGGCAACATAGGTATTTTTTTAGCTTCTATTTATTTCCCAGACAATAAAATTAAGTTCACTGGCAATTTCAGGAAGCTGTAGAGGAAAGAATGCTAGAGTAAGAAGCAGAAGAGAAGATTCTTGCTCCTGTGAGGGAATGTTTATTAGCCAGGACAGTTAAAATGCCTGCCCTTAGATTTATAGAACAAGCAGAAAGGGTGATACAGTTTTCACTAACATATTGTCCTTAATCATTTCTATTAATCTAAAATGCTTATAACCAATATGCAAATTAAATGGATTTGGAAGCTGCACTTTTTAGATTTCTCTTTCAATATACTTTATATTTCAAAACAATTTTACTGTATCCTAACAGAATCTGGGGCATAGCATTTAATACTGCCTTCAGTAGTAGGTAAAAATAACCAAAAAGAAGATATAAACATCATCACTTGATTTCAAGGCCATCTGCTGTTTCTGTTGAACTCTTTCATACTGCCATTTCATTCAAAGTATTATAGCAGATGGTGTGGTTACTATCTCATAAAGTACAAATATTCCTGTTTATAGGTATTTTAAAAATAATGCCTAGATATCATTGTTAACTAGTTAATACGTAGAAGACCAATAAAACTAGGTGAGTAGAACTAACAGTAAGCGATACGCATTTTTTCTTCTCAGAAAGTGTGGTGATGCATTGGAACAGGCTGCCCAGGGAGGTCATGGAATCACCATCACTGGAGGCATTCAAAAGTGAGTAGATGAGGCACTGAGGGAAATGATTAGTATGCATGGTGAGGATGAACTGATGGTTGGATTAGATGATCTCAGAGGTTTTTTTCAACCTTAATGATTATATGATTCCATGATTCTGTGGAAATCAGTCCATGATCTTAACTATCTCAGGTGGAGTTCGTCTTTCTTATTACAGAGAGATCCTCAGAAGCCACACCAACTAACAGCAGTGGCTGAAGGTGGTGTATCATTAATTTTTCTTCTAAGGCAAACCAGCACTGGAAACAACATCACAGGTCACTTGTGTTTAGGCAAGTCTACATCAGATCAAATATTGAAACAAGAGTTTTTACGCAATATAATTGTGAATGTATAATACACGGGAAAAATTACGGGTATTACAATTTAAAAATATTGAATTATAAATACAAAATGAGGCAACATCAGCTCTATTAATAGCTAGAAAAAAAATCTAAATCAAGAAGACAGTTCATCTCATGGTTTTATACAACTATAGTTAACAGCAGTTGGGATGTAATTCAAAAATGTGGTAAAGTTAGATTTTTTTTCAATTAAAATATTTTTATAACTATGCTACTAAGGAAAGGACTTAGAATATGTTCTAATATGGAGAAATGTTAAAAACTTGTGTAGACACAAAATCAAACGCTAGTCAGTAGTTTAAGTTATAAGACTGATCATGATAATAAATTCAATAAAAAGCTGTATACAAGTTCATGTATTTTCATGTGTGAGTATGTGGATATGGGACCGCCAAGAAAAAATATCCACAGTACATTTTCATGGCATCAGAATCTGAGTTCAATGTCTTTGGAGTTATTAAATGCATTTGTGTTTGTTTGTTTGTGGGTGGTTTTAGTTTTTTGCTTTGACAAAAAATAAGAGTGGAATTTTAAACATTGTAGATTAAATAGTAAGCTATCCATTGAACTCAAGATGGCAACCTGTGAATATGGAAAACAAAGTGGAGATCTAAGTGTGTATGTGTGTGTGTGTAGCTTTTGTGTGTGAACATTGCTCTAAGATAGAAGAATATTTGCTAATCCACTTTGACACCAATGACAAAAATGCTTCTGAAGATGCATCATGGGGGAATGAAAAAGAAGACTGGACTTGTATTAACTGTACATTGCTTTGCATTCTTAGATAAAGAAGTAAGAAAAATAAAATACATGCTGTAGCTTTATTATGATAGATGTACTGAAAGAGCACTTGAGCTTACTTGTTAGGTTCTTTCATAATGGAAACTCAACTTGGGAGCCAGTTTGAATTTTCTGCTGTTGACTTTAGGTAGTCAGAATTTCCTCAACTCTTCTTATTTATGGAGTAGAGATGGAAGATCAAGGACTTTTATTAAGGAAGTTAGTCTTTAAAATAGAAGTTAAATACAAGAGGCCACTGTAAGGCCACTGGGACAAGGAGAACTGTAAAGATTCATTTGAAGGATTTAATCTTGTAGTTGACAGATCATTATATCTGTGCCCATGTTTTCCTTTAGAAGAAGAATTTGATTTAGTAGAAATATCAACACACATCATTTTCATAGCAAAATGTCTTTCGCTTGTCTCAAATGCAGTTATACCTGAAAGTTGAGCCAAATACGTGAATAACACTTTAATGTGCAGAGATAAATTGGCCAGGATTTTCTGTTGAGAAACTAAACTTATCCGCTTAGTAAGTTTGTCATAATAGTTAAAGACACTGTTTTCATAATGCATTGTATAGCTAACACTCCTTCCATGTGTTCCTTTTCTTCTGTTCTCATGTGTCATTTCTCTCATTTACCCTTTCTACTCATTCTATCCAATTCTAGAGGTAAATGATAAAAACTATAACTCCTGTAGAGGCAGGATTCCTACACACCATGCAGGAGATAGATAGAAATTGCATTTAATGACTAATGATATGTCTATATAATCCTACTATTTTGGTATACATTCCAGCAATCTGTTACAGAAAAGATAATCAAATGAACTGAGTAGATCAGATGCTGGTATGGAATCCCTGTTTCCTTTGGAGGCTAGATTGTTTAAAAAATTCTGGTGTTCTCACTTTTAAATAATTTCAATAAGAGCTAAATTAATTAGGAGTTAAAATGCTGCATGTATTATTTCCACCCACAAGTACTTCAGGAAATCCTCATGAATAAGTTTTTTAATTTTAAGATATAAATGATGCTGCTGCTGCTAGGCAGAAATGTTGAGTGCTGCCTTATTTTTTTTAACTGCAGAATTTTTTTATTATTTTTAACCTGTGACAAGGTGCTATAAAAAATTAATGTCAGAAGGACTGAGCTTGCTATGCTAATCAGTCTGAAGTGTTCAAGATGACCAGACTATGCTCGGATATAGGGAAGACTTTTAGCAGTCTATAAATACTGGTGTCAATTATACTTAACACAAGAAGATGCTAATGTATGGCATACATTCACACACACACAATATATATATATATTCTCTAGATTATATGAAACTGGTCCCTGATACGGAATTTTAGACATATAGGTACAGATTTGGGTACAAATAGTAGATTTTTGACAGATGTAAATTCTAATTTTATGTGCTTCCATTATTCTTAATGTACACTTCACCTCTGAAAAGCCTTCTCTAAGGTTAACCCATTGTTTCATCTTAATATCCTTTGTCACTAGAACATCAACTGAATAAAATAAAGAGTTTTTTTCTTGGTTTATATTCAATCTGAGAGCTTAAGGGTATGAAAATAAAACCATAATAAATACGCTAATTGTGTGGAATGCATTTAAAGTTTTGCTGTGATTTTACATGTAGTCTTCAATGATGGAATGTATGGTGGGATAGCAAAATCCTAAGCTATGGAAAAGGCTTCTTAAAAACTCCAATGGTGGACTAAAATCAAGCACTCTCAAATTTTAACTAATATCATTTGTACTTCTCAGAACTTAACTGTTAAGGGTATGTGTGAAGTACATACCACCTGTCAAAAATATGCTAATTCTAAAGTTAATAAGTCCTGAACTAATAGACAATCATATTGCAATTAAGAACTCTTCCTTCTATTCTCTCTTTCTGCCTTTTGTGTTGTAGGAATCATTGTCAATCGATTCTTACCTGTCACAGATTATTTTTTTATTATTATACATTGGATTTTGCATACAGAAGTCATCTCAGCCATACTTTCTGTCTGCTTGTTCTCATGTCTGCCCAGGATAAATGATAGTGCTGAAGAAAATATTGTTCTTTTGTGTGCTTTAATTCTGATAAAGAGAGAAAATAAAGACTGAGGGACAGATTAACTTAGAGGCAGCCAGAAATAGCTTTAATTCAGAAGAAATACCCTACATATGTCTTAGAAAATGTTCCATGTACCATATCCTCAAGTTGGCAGAGCTATAGAAGAGAAACTATTTTTTCTTTCAAAACCTGTCATCATTTCATGAATATAATGCAATTGTTTACTGCTATTGTCTTTAGGAAATGCTGAAGTAATTGCTTCTTACAATTTACAAAAGGTATTTCACTACAGAATATTTTATTGATGTCCACCCTATGCCTGCAGTATACAGACATGAAAAGAGCTACCATAAACAAGTCAGTATCTCCTACAGTGAACTAAGCTCGACCTCAAAAGAGTATGTTGAGCTCTTATTATAAATTTCACTATAAAAAGTTATATAGAAAAAGAAAAATTATAACGTTGAACTGCCTTAGCCTTCTATGAAAATTGATTCCAAAATGGAATGGACAGTATATTCTTCAGGCAAATAAATTTTTCCTGAAGTTTCATCACAGAAAACAAACAGTGTAGAACCTGTAAATAATTAAAGTTATATTTTTATTCTTCTCTCAGGTAATTGGTCATTAAGCATCCTGGGAGACTGATAGGAAAAAGGGAGGGTTTTTGTAATTATTATTTTAATGAATTATGAGAGAATCAGATAAAATGGAGACTTCAACAATGCCATCTACCTGGACTTGTGCAAAGTCTCTGTCATGGTCCCCCACCACATCCTTATCTCTAAATTGGAGAGAGACAGATTTCAGGAGTGGACTATTTGGTGGATAAGGAGTTGGTTGGAAGGCCATAGACAGATGGTTGTATTGAATGGCACTATGTCCAGGTGGAGGCTGGTGATGAACAGTATATCCCACAGGTCTGTCTCATGGTCGGTGCTGTTCAGTGTTTTCATTGACAACAGACTTGTGTACACTCTCAGCAAGTTTGCTGATGAAATCAGACAGAGTGGCACAGTTGATACATTAGAAGGAAGGGATGTCATCCAGAGGGACCTCAACAAACTTAAAAGGTGGGACTGTGTGAACCCAGTGAGGTTCAACATGGCAAACTCCCTCTTCACAGAGAGACGGGTGAAGTGCTGGAACATGCTACCCAAAGTGGCTGTGAATGCCCTATCTTTGGAATTGTTCAAGACCAGGTGCGATGGGGCCATGGGCAACTTGGCCTAGTAACAGATCTGGAGGTTGGTGGACCTGCCTGTGGCAGGGGGGTTGGAACTTGATCCTTGAAATGCTTTCCAACCCAAGCCATTCTATGATTCTATGATATGATTCTGTGACAGGGCAGACTTTCTTCTGTGTGATTCTTCTGTGCGATATGTTTCTAAAACAAACATTTACTTTGCATGTAAAGTCTTAAGTCATTTTGACAGCAAGCGTTGCAGAGTAAATAGAGAACAGGGGAATGGTTGGTTGAAATAGGAGATCACAGAGGAAAAAAGGAAAGAAACTGTGACAGATATATTCTGTGATGTTGCCAGGGTTATATGTGATCAGACTTGGATAACTGCCAGGGCTATGCAGTAAAACACTATGCACAGGGAATACATGAGACAAGAAATCTCATTACTTACCTCCAAAAACCCAAGTGAGAAAAGATAAAGTGATCCAAAGATGTTTTGGATGCTCTATCTACTAATTACATCCATCTTACAAGTCAAGCAGCAGCATAATTTCAATCCTAGTAAAAATATTACTGATAATCCAAGTAGCAGAACATACATGATAGAGCCTCATGTCAGTGTTTTGTTTCGTTTGTTTTGTTTTGTTTGTTTGTTTGCTTTTTTCCTGGAACACAGTTAATTTCCATCATAAAATCTTCTATGATGTTGTGTTTGGGCTTTTTGATGAAAGTAGTGTTGATAGCTGTAGTGGGAATGTTAAGTCAGGGCTTGAAACTGTGACTGAGCACCTGGTGAGAAGGCAGGACCAACACAGGGGAGTTCACTGCATACACTCAGGTTCATGCAGTGTACCTGAGTGACTGGAAGGGGTGGAGCCAGGATCCATATCTTCCCAGACATCATTTAAGGATTGTCACTGAAAGCAAGGATATTTCTCTGGAGATTTCTGTGTATCTGAGACTTTCTGAAGGTAAGTGTTTTTTTTTTTTTTTTTTCCTTTGTGTCTACAGCTGCTGTACTTGAGCATAACCCTCCTCGCTGCAGCTTATGACTTCGCTGCTTCACTGCTATTGCTGTGCTTTTTATCATACTATAGTGTTACAGTAGCAAGCCAATGTTTCAGTTACTGCAGAGTAGTGCTAATGCTGGGTCAAAGGCATCTCAGCTTCTCTTGTTGTCCTGCAAGGAAGAAACTGGAAGGGGACAGAACTAGGACAGCTGATCCAAACTGGATACAGTGATATCTTATACCTTAAGGCAAGGTGCGGAGCTACAATACTGGAGGAACTGACTGTGGAGCAACTGCTGTTCGGGTACTGGCTGTAAGTCAATCATCAGGTTGTGAGAAATTGCACTGTGCATCACTTATTTTGTACATACGAAGATGATAATGGGTGCAAAACACCTTCCTTTTGAGGAGAGACTGAGAGACCTGGGTCTGTTCAGCCTTGAAGAAAGATGACTCAGAAGGGATCCAATCCACATCTATAAATACCTAAAGAGAAGGAGGCAAAGGGACTTTTCTCACCGGTGTTTGGCGATAGGATGAGGGGAAATGACCATGAAGTGAAGCATAGGAAGTTCTGTGCAAATGCGTGTGGGAACTTCTTCACAGTGAGGGTGACGGAGCACTGGCACAGGCTGCACAGGATTGGTGGTGGAGTCTCCTTCTATGGAGACATTCAAGGACTGCCTGGATGCCTACCTGTGCAGCCTGGTCTAGGGAGACTGCTTTGGCAGAGGAGTTAGACTAGATGATCTCTAGAGGTCCCTTCCAATACCTACAGTTCTGTGATTTATTCACAGAATAAATCTTCCTTTATTTGTCCCTTCCTTTTCTGCCTTCTTAAACTGTCAGCCTATGAGTTTTACCCTTTTCTGATACTCACTGTGGGCATGTAAGTAAACAAACGTGCGGTGCTGAGCTAACTGCCAAGTTAAACTGCATGATATTTATATATCCTGGGCAAGCTCTTAATGGTAAAAGTAATCACTGGAGAATAACTAGAACAGTAGGTCAACACGGCTTGAATGAGGGACTTGTTCAACTGTAGGGGTCATGACAACCGCTCTCTCTGACTGTGCAGAAATCTGGCTACAGTAGAGCCAGTGATGGGTAGACCATTCAGGCAGTAACTTCAAATGTAATTTGCCTGGTATTTTCTATTTATTTCCTTATTTAGTGTGTGTTTTCCAGAACTGGGAAGCTAAATCAGTTACAGAAAGTGAGATGGGGGATGGGAGGAAGTACAGATTATCCAGTGGGATAGTAAATATGGTAAAAATGTTTAAAGTTACAGAAAGAATGGTGAGGGAATTTGAATTACTGCCTGTGGAGATAGTGGTAGAAAAGAGCAAAGTTGGTTCAATAAAAGGATTAGTTGGAGACAGTGTTTAATGAAATAAACATTAATATGTTCAAGTTAAAATAAGTAATTGTATGAGAACTGCTGAGTCATGGCCTGGACCACTGACTGAGCACCTGGGGAGAAGACTTGGTTGGCCTTGGAAGCACAGGTGAAGGCAGTTCCCCTGTGTGACTGTAAGGTGTGCAGCCAGTCTCAACCCCTCTTAGACCTCATTTAAGTGCTGACTGCCACTGAGCAAGGATCTCTTGTTGGAGGTCCCTCTTTTTAGGAGTTTTTTCCCTGTGAACTAGATCCTCAGCAATGGGTGAACAGTTCTTTCCTTCTTTTTGTAAAATCTCCTCATTTGTGCTGGTCCCTTTGCCATTGCAGTAATATATACGAAGTCAGTAAAGTTAAAGGATAATATTCTGTCAATGATTTGTGGGCTGCTTTGGCCTGGTTCTGTGACGAATGCAGTGGGGGACCTATGGACCCACATCCAAGGGAAGAGGGAGAAAGTAGGGAGATAGGCCAGAAAACAAAGCAGTGGTAGTGATTGGAGGAGGGAAACTAATTTACTAAATAAGATATCAGATTACAAAATAACACAATATAATTGGAATTGAAGCTAATGAATCAAATAACGAGAGTGCCTGAAAACTGAAGGCCTTATTCTAAAGCTGCATGGGAGCTGGCTAGGGAGATGATGGCTGCTGAGATGAACAGAATAAAAAAGAAGGAGTCTCGGGCAGGACTTGAGTGCAGTTTTTTTCTTTCCTTCTGGGTAGAAAATGGGAATGCGGAGTCCTTTCTGTATGTAGTTCTTTTCTGAGAGCCAGGTACCTGGAAATTCAGCAGTCCACTGAACTGGAGCATTAACTCTAACTCCCAGTGCCTCACATGATGTTCTGACGCAGAATACTGATTTCAAGTAAATAAATAAATCATAAAATCATGATATCTTCCAATGGAGATCAAACAGAATGAATACATCATTTTGATGGGAACAAAAATTTGCGAATAGGTTGCACATAACAAAGCTGCAAGGACATGATCATGAATCCACTTGTGTATCAAATGGCATATCAGAAAGATTTATTTTTAGGACAAAGCAGACTTCTATATGAAACAACTGTGCAGCTCTTACGTTTCTTTATTTTTCTTACTGTAAATAGAAAAGTAATTAGAAATAGATGAAGAGCTGAACAGAATATGATTTTCTTGCTGACACAAATTTGGATTAAGTAGCTGTAAAACTGAAAATCTAATATCATGGAAGTAGTGGGAAAATGAAACTCCCTAGTCTCAACATACACTCTCAGAACTTCAGTAAATTTCAGGAGAAATAGATAAAGACATTTGATTTACTGTACATCAGTATGCCTGCAAGCTATTCTGGATTGCTGGCAGTAATATTAGCATTCATTATCTTTCAGTTTATAATCGAAGAACAAATTGGGGCATACTACATTAACCTGAGAGAGAGTACATTGACTGTGGAGGTTTAGGACAATTACAAGGTGTTTAAAACATTAAAAACATCATATTAAAGCTTTCATTATTAAAGTGGGGTTGTAATGAGATATCCCAGCTCACAGCTACAAAATTGCATTTTAATGTAAAATAATGTTAAATAGATGCTATTTTGCAAGAGAGAAGCCTGAGGAAAGAAAACCTTTTACTAATAAAAGGCTATGTTGTACTGCTAAGAAATTAGAAGATCCTAAAGACGTGGAACTGATGAACTACATCTGTCATAAAGATATTCTGATTGAAAATGACGTTTCCTGGAATTAGAAAATAGTTACATGGCTTAATTTTCTAATATCTTGTTTGCAATCTGTTTTGTTTCACAACCTGTGTGTATGTAACCCTCTTCATCAAAGTACAAGGGTTGTGTTATTTGAGTGAAACACAATGAAACCCTCAGGCTGTTCACTGAGAGTGTGAAGTAATAGATTATTAAATGATTATTTTTATATAATGTTTGGACTGTGTTATGTCTATCTCAGTAAATGCTCTGTAGAAGAAGATTAAATTAGTTTCTGCTGGTTTCTCTCCTTTTGAACTGTGCGTGAGGTCATAATTGCACTTTAAGTTAAGGCATCTCCTGTAACACCAAGGGCTAAATTCTGGACCTGGTACTACCCACACCAGAGCTTCATGCTCCACCTGTACTGGACAGAATTATATTCTAGAAGTTCAGAAAACAAATTGTCTTTTTACACAGTGTTCCTCAGGTACTGATAAATCTGTTCTTCCCCAGAAGGAGATAAAAAGAACAGCAGTGAAGGAGCAATGGTACCCTGATAGTACTGAATGCACACAGTCAGCCCCATCTCCTTCCAGGTAGGAAGTCAGAAATTTTGTCCCATAGTAAAGGCCATTCACAGAAACAGGAGGATTTTGCTTACAATTTTTAGGAACCCCTTGAAGAAAAGACTTCTCACTTTAAAGAGACAATGGCCATGTGAAAGAGTCAGTTTTCATTTGCAATGTGTGTGAGTATTTATATAATAAATCTTACCTTCAAAAAATCATGGGATCAAGGTGGAAGTGATCTAGAAGCTGCCAAGTCTGATGTTGGCTCCAGCAGGAATGCCCACAGGGGTATGCCTAGGACCATATCCAGGCAGCTGCTGAAGGTCTCTGAGGATTTACAGCTTCACAGAATTGTAGGGGTTGGAAGGGATCTGTAGAGATCATCTAGTCCTCACTGGGCAACCTGTGCCAGAGCTCTACCACTTGGATAGGGTAATCTAGCTGTAGTAAATATATCCTAAGCAGATGCTCTGGGGAAAAATTTAATATGAAAGTTGGAATTCAAAAATATACCTCAGAGGAATACAAGCTACTTATTTTAGGTACATCTGGATGAGCCATTTACAAATGTTGTGTGTCCTAGACTGATGCAATAACAAGCAACAGTGTTAAATGCTCTGAATGGCAACCATTTTTTATCATTCTGAGCCTTGTTTAAACATCATATTACCTTGTATTGCCAATATTTTATTATCAGTAACACAAAAGAGTAGCTTGTTTTATTATGTGTTAGATTGACTGGGAGTGTACCATGAAGCACTACTTGGGATAATATGCCATTATTTAAAATGTGTACAATTTGTCCTTCATGTTAGTTTAAGGAGACCATTTTAGCAAAAAAATTTACAAATACATGTTGTACAAAGAAATGCAATTGTATTTAAATATATTCCAATAAGGCCTGATCTGGAGCTGTGTGGATAAACTGTCAAAGAATGTTTATAGTTTTCCTTATGTAAGTACCTTTACTCTGACGGTATTAGAAACATGAAAATATCCAGGTTGGAGTAGTCTAATTCTGCACCTGCGTCTTCTGTATAATTGTGCAATACTTGTTTCTGGCTTACTGACTTCAGCTGTTGGGGCTCCCAGTAGGAGAACATATTGGTGCAGGTCTAGAGTTGGGCCATGAACAGGAGAGTTGCTGGAGCACCTCTTCTATGAAGACAGGCTGAGGAAGCTGGGCCTGTTCAGCATGGAAAAGAGAAGGCTCTAGAGAAACATTACTGAGGTCTTTCAGTACTTAAAGGGGACTTATAAACTAAAAGAGGAGAGACTTACATTACATATGAGGAGAAATATTTTTGCTCAGAGGAGTGTGAGTCACTGGCACAGGCTGCCCAGAGTAGCTGTGGATGTCCATCCCTGGAGGTGCTTAAGATATGTGCAGCTGAGCTGGTGGGCAGTAGTCCTTTCCATGGAAAGGAGCTGGGACTGGATGGGCTTTAAGGTCCCTTTCAACCCAAGCCATTTTATGTGAATTTGAGATTTCCTTGTTTCAAGAGTCTCTGATTTTTATTTTAGCAGAAACACTAGAAACACTTTTATGTTTCGTTTGTTTTTTGGATAAGTTAGGATATTTTGGAAGCCACCAAATGAGATTCTCCTGAATCTGCAATTACCTGACTTTTTTTGTTCTTTTTTCCTCTTGATATCAACCAACCAATGGTTGCCACTCCTTGTTGCAGGCAATTTGTTTTCAGAATAGGTGAAGTTTGATTGTAGTGTTGCTTTTCTGAAAAATGAGACTTGCACAACTCAGGAACTGAAAAAAAGTAGATTGAATAGATGGGATAGGCTGTAACTACTGCCATATGGGATAGGCTGTAACTACTGCCAGGCATAATCACTATAGGTGCATAAATTTAATTCTTCATGATACACCTACACAATTTGAGGGGTTCATGACTTCACTCTTGTTACAGATAACTGAACTTTTACCAATTGGACCTTGATAGAGAAGATGCTACTGCATCTTCTATGCATGAAAACTGAAAGCAACGTCTCCAAAATCACTTGGGTCTTAATAGATACATTCACATTAATTTATTTTATCTGCAAGTACATATGAAGTTGTAAACAAGTGTTTCATATGATTGTCAGGGAGTGTGTTATTAAGGGAGCATGTTGTTACAGATCGCTGGCATACATGCACACACACCTTAGTTATGCAGAAGGATACAAGGTAGTAATTGTATTCTTTTATTGGTTATGCTTAATGATAAACTATATATATATTTCAAATCTAAAGCTGCTGCAAAAGCATGTCTATATAATTTCATACAAGGAACTTGACAGCAGCAAGGACTACCTGAAAAAATAGGAGAGTTATAAGAAACTCCAAAATTGAAAAATGAAGTAAGCTTCTTGTTAATAACTGTTGAAAAGATTTGTTTTTTGTGGTTTTTGAATGCAACTGAAGACACTAGCAGAAAGATTGAGTAGAGAGATATAAGTTGTTTCTATTCTTTAAAATAGCACTTAGTTTAATGTTTTTGACTGTGGTTCTCTTCTTTCTTCTTGTCCTGCTTCCACTGGATGTAGCTCATATTCTGCACGATTATATTACTGGTGATCACGTAGGATATGGTGTCCGTAGCAGTAAAAGTAACTGAATCTGAAATGGGCACTGCACTTTTCTTCAAAAGCAATTATAGGAATCCAGTTTAGCTTTTCTTGTAATAGGTGGTGTCATGCCCTAATTATAGGAGGGAGAGGAAATTCTTTTTTGATAGATGTACACCTGACAGTGAGATTAAGACATAGTGGGTCAAATGTTTGCCTGACATGTTTATTACAAATCCTAATCGTTCAGGGAAATGGGGAAGGGAAGACAGGTAGTAGAATGTTGCCTCCCAACGGACCTCGGTCTGCAAAAACTGGTCCCGCTTGGGTCTGAGCTCCACGACCCGCCCGACCAGGGCCATCAGCTGCGAAACGGCACCGATACGATGAGCAGCAAATGGCGTTTATTGTTTCTACTTCACAGCTTTTATGGCCTACTGATAAGCATGCGCACTAATGAGCTGCAATGAATCAGCAATTTGCAGCAAGGTGACAATGGCTTCTAAGTGCTACGTGGCTCACAGGGGGGGTTCGATCTCGCGAGAGCCCTAAAAGCTCGCAGCTCTGCAACATCTCCCCCCCTCATATGAAGAACTTAACCCACTCAGGAGAATCCTAATCACGTACAGCCGAAATCCCCGCAAGCGCCTAAACAAAGCCATTTCTCTCGAGGGAAAGCCTTTTACCCGTTACATCGCGTCCGCATCTAATTAAGCCGCAATCCTATCCTTAACCCTATGATATCGCTTGATCTATTGTTCGCTGTATACATTCATTTAAGCATCTAAACAAGCATGGCGCAAGAAGCAGTA
>VXAB01008281.1:2378-23534 GCA_013399175.1 Odontophorus gujanensis | reverse complement strand
CAGTGTGTCACCACACTCTGAGTAAAAAGCTGNCACACTCTGAGTAAAAAGCTGCCTCCTAATCTCTAACCTAAACCTCCCCTGTCTCAGTTTAAAACCAATCCCCCTTGTCCTGTCACTATCAATCCATGTAAATAGTCATTCCCCCTCCTGTTTATATGCTCCCTTCAAGCACTGGAAGGCCACAATGAGGTCTCCCTTCTCCAAGCCCAGTTCCATCAATCTTTCCTCATAGGAGAGGTGCTCCAGCCCTCTGACCATCTTAGTGGTCCTCCTCTGCACCCGTTCCAAGAGCTCTGCATTGTTCTTGTGCTGAGGGTCCCAGGCCTGGATGTAGTACTCCAGATAGGGACTCACGGGAGTCCACCACGTTCCTTAGTACAGTATCTATATGTTTCTTGAACACAGGAACAGTGACCCAACCACCTCCCTGGTCTGCTCATTCCTAATATCCAATCTTATCCTATCCTGGCACAACTTAGAATCAGCAAGATTGGAAAAGACCTCTAGGATGCTTTTCTCCTTTATTCTATCACTAGTTATGCAGGAGAAGAGGTCAACTCCCATCTCACCTCAACCTCTTCCAGGGAGTGGTGGAGAATGTTAAAATCACTGCTGAAATACAATATAATGATTATTTCAGTCTGCATACAAATCTGATGAGGTGAAAATAGTGGATTTTGTCTTACTAGATACAAGACAATACATTTCATCAAGAAATCATTCAAAAACTAAGAAGAAAAATACAAATTTCTAAGTATTTTTTTTAATGGAGGCAACTTTGCCCTAAAGGAGAAGCAACAAATTACCCTTAAATAGAGGAAACCAGGTTTGTCTAAGCTGATGTAATATGTGTCAATTATTTTTCACCAGAAGATAGATATTGGTTTCTGCAGACTCTATCTTTTTGGCAAGAACATGTGTACATTGCTAAGTCCGCACTCTCACTTTTTTGCACACACTCCCAGTGCTTCTATTTTACCAGTGCATGCTCAAGAACTTGCCTAGCTGTATACAGACACACTGTTCACAGCTCAAAAATGACCCTTCCTTAATTTCTGTGCTATGCTGCAGAGTGAGGGCCATTGCCACCCTGACTCTTTGACACTGACATCTCTATTCCTCGTATTTTGACAGAACATGCAACATTTGGCATGGGTTTTAGGAGCTTAGTGTGTCCCCCCTTCCCTGCAACTTCTCCAGACTACGGTTTTGAAGAGCAGTAATGAATGTGCACACAACAGACCGTACCTGGTTCCCCACCAGCAGAAAGTTGATGAAGGGTGAGACATATTGGGAGAATTTATGTTGGACTGATGGTTATCTAAATGACCTTAGTGGTCTTTTCCAACCTTAATGATTCTAGAATTCTATTATTCTAAGACATATGAAGCTTACTCCTTTAGAAATGCCTGAAGGTTTCGTGATACCTTGAGGACCACAGATCTGGCCCTGCTGTTGAGACAGGGAGATGCCTGCACAGTTCACACCTTCGGGCCGATTTGGAAGTCAACTGAGAAATGAGTGTCCAAAATGTGAATGGTAAACGACCTGGAGGGACAGCATTCCAGTAGATACCTAGGCATAAGTATGACAGTGAAACACATTGTAGGGAAATTTCTTTGTGGAATTCTAATCAGAAAAAAATGTGACATCATTTCACTCTTATACCGTATTAATATGGAATTTAAAATTTAACATAACTTTTTAATTTTTTTCCCTGATAAATGGCACAAAACAAGCATAGCAGTAAATTACAATTTCACCCTCATTTAAGAGTAATGCCTTATTCCAGTCCTGCCTGAGAAGTCTGAATTTGAGATCTTTTTCTAGAATATTATACACTGTGGTAATTACTAGAAGAGTCATGCTTGCATAGCAATACATCTAGATTTTTAACATAGAGTTCTCATAACTCAAGTTGAAATGGATATTTAATTTTCAGTCTTTAAAGAAAAAGGATATCTGGCTTTGTTTGTGCATGAAATTGATTCTAAATCAATTAAACTGGTGAAAGCCCTGTGTGAACACATCTAAATTGGTTTATATCTGGCTTGTATTAATTTAACTTCTGTCAGTTTTCACCAAATCAATGCAAATGTGTAATTAGCTTAATGGTTCTTGCTCTTACAGAACAATAGTCTTTCATTCTCAACAACAGGGAGCTGTTTTCATTTCCTACGAATTCCAAAGGAGATGTCAAGCTACTTTGATACAAGCACTTCTACAGCTTCTTTGTGCCTTCCTTTGACTGTGTAGGAGATGATTGCATGCATTAAATAGTCAAAAGCAGCGTGCTGTGAGGCCAGGTGCAAAGTAACCCAGAGAAATAAGTTTATCTGCTCTATTCTGTGCTCATACAAGAAAATGCACAAAGACGGAGACAGAGCAGGTCACTCATGTCTGGCTAATTATTTGTAGGTTGTTGGTTTCTCCATATCTCCAGAATTCATCTGGTCCAACATACTTAGGTTGCCCTTTTACAGTCAGTAATTAAGTACATTAACTGATGTAGCTTTTATCTGTCTTTTTTTTTTTTTTTTTCCCACCTGTTGTAGTATTTCTTGCTTAGGATAAAGCCATAACTTGCAGATTTCTCTAGGCCGATAAAAACCTTTGAGATCCTTCCAGGAGACCTATGAGTTGTTTGCTTGATTGCCTTGTGTTGCCATGCATTTATTTCCATAAAACATTTACATCTAGAAGCACATTTTCATAGGGGCAGATTCAGACAAGTACTGTAAGCTTTGAAATTTCCAGGTGCTCACTGTGGAAAACAGAACTGTGTGCAGTTAGCAGCCCTGTTAGGTGCCCAGCACTTCATGCCATCCAACCTCAGACTTCACTGGAGGTTTAAAGAAAGAAAAACATCTTTCACAAAAAAATAACAGATTACACATAATAACTTTCTGCTCTGAACTTCTCACTTGTTTGTTTTCTTTAACACACTGTTCCATAGGGGAAAACAGGAAGAATGACAGAAAAATTCTGCAGGACAGTTCTTGTGTAATGGATTGGATGTCACCAGAAGAGCAGCGAGTTCATCTTAAGGCCTTGGGAATATCAAACCTATAAAATCAACGAAGAAGTTTGCAGCTTTACCAAATGCAGTCATTATGTAAATTCCTTTTCCATAAATTATCCTAGTATTATTTTCAATGGTGATTCAATATAAACCTTCTTTTCCAGTCAGGCATATCTATGGTATGAAACATCGAAGAAAACCATGAAAGATGCTTTTGTTAATTCACTCTGGAAATATAAATAACTGAACTACTACTCTTCTGCCTCTGACATGGGAGAAGTGCTGGAGAAATTAAGATGCCAATGGATAGTCTGAAATATTTAGTAAATTACATACTGCAAGCCCTGATGGAAACCATTCATTGTTTGAAATGATTGGCATCTGAGTTAGCATTTTGTGGCAAGTATTGACCTTGGCCTTCTTGGCTATAAATTTCTATAAATGAATGCATTTTCCTGAACCTTGTACATGATTCTAACCAGTAAAGTTCAAAAACAAAATCCTATTTGTACTGTGGAAAATAAAATTAAATTTCAGTTGAAAATAGCTGCCGTGCTAGGATAACAGTGAACAATATGTTATAGAAATTCTTTTAAGTAATTTTAATTCTTTTAAGTAATGTGCTTATCTAAACCTCTTAAAAATATTTTTCCCTAATAAAAGAATACTTTTATTTAGTATTCTCTGTCTTGGGGACCTGTTAAGTAACAAGCTACTGAAAAAGAGAGAGGAACTAACAAAGAGAACTTTAGACAATCTATTTTCAGAAAGTTCAATCCAGAATTGAATTCATAGACTTAGATACATAAATATGCTTATACACATGATGTACATGGAACCTTTTAATAGTAGATACTGATTAATATATAATATATTGAGTTTTATTTTTTTTATTTGTGTATATACAAGCAAGGAATTACAGATATGAATATGTTCTATTCTTAATCAAAATGAGAAGTTAAACGTTCAGTTATGAAATGGTATATTGAGAACATCACTGGTTATTTTTAATCCTCTTCTCCAAGAGCAGAACATGTCTGGTGGTGTGGTTGTTTGATGCTTGCACATCGTGCTGTTGCAGACCAGACAATTTCTAACCCTTGTACACACAGACATACACAAAAATACAAAGGCATATTGCATTGCATCTTCAACAGATGTAATGTATTGAATATACAGCAGAAACTTCATTAATTTGAATACCAAATTTCTCTACAAAAGATAGATCTCTCAAAGTTGTTTGTGTGTAGCATTTAAGAAACATTAGCTGATACACGCTAATTAGATATCTCTGTTTCTGTTTTGCTTCAGCTTTCTGTTAAGTAGAGGTAAATATTCATACGCACAGGAATTTGTCTTTCTATCAAGGAAAGAGCACAATGACATAGATTATATTTTCTAAAACCACCTACCTTTTTATTTTTTTCTCAAGTTATACAATCAGTCTTTGGGATAATATATATTCAATGAACATATATTTGTTAAAATTAACAGAAAAGCAAGCATTGATTCCAGCAGAAGGCTACTCTTGTTCTCATGACGGGATTTTGCAAGGCTTGTTTTGTTCTTTATTGCTTCATTGGGTTTTCTTTTGCCAGCTGTAAGATTTACAATAGTCTGTATTTGGCATCCTGGGTTGAGGATCCAACAGATAAATATGATAATACATGAAAAATATGATTTTTTCTGTATAGTCAGTGTAATCTCAGCATTGTCTTACCTTTGTCAGAATTATATGATTATTTTCTGATATGTTATACAGTACTGAAGCCAGAGGGTAATGGGACTGGTGACAAGATGCTGAGGTTTTATCCAAGTCAGACTAAAAGCTACAGTATTCCAACTTTTTACTCTTCTTTTATGACCAAGTTTAAATTTAATAACCTTTCTGATTTCTTCTTGATTGAGCACACATTTTCTCTTTCAAGGAGAAAATGGGAAAACTAGGTGGAAGAAAAGTATACATTTTCTGGGTATGAAAACAACTTTTCTGGAATCTTATGTCTTTGGAGAATATATAATCATCACAAATGGCCCACTTAAGGTTCTTAGTGTATAAAGTCTTAACTGCTGTGCATTGCAAGGCTATAATTTTCATCTTGAGATTCCTCATTGAAGCTATAACCTTGGGAATACTATGCAGACCCTTTTGTTTCTAGTTAGAGACTCAAATTAGTTGTATATCACTGCAAATTAACAGTAAACCATAAAACTCTATGACTCTTGTTTAACATAAAAGAACTGTTTCTTTAGGTTAAAAGAACGCAGTGTTACCTTCTGTGCTTTCTTCTAGCCAGCTGTGCACAAGAACAAGATTCACGTCCTCAGAAAATGGGTACACAAGTCTGGTCTTCCTGAGCACCAAGACAATCTCTCTGTAAATTTCTGTTTAATAAAAATACAAAATATGTTTATTTTAAACTTCATTTAAACTGCTCTTCTTGATGTTTGCATCACCTGTGAGAATGACAATACTTCTAGAAAAAAGGAAGAACTCCTTTTCAGAGGAATCCAACTGCATGTTACTATTAAGAGAAAAAGAAAGCCCAGGCTGTGCATAAGAGAGATTTGAACAATAGTGCAAAGCTTTGAGTAAATCAAATCGACACATTTCCAGAGGTTTGTTTGTCACCTATTACCAGCATTTGACTTATATCTGTTTCATCTTAATATCTGCTTGTAGCTTACTGTTCCTTCCAAATGTAAACCTACACTAAAGCACTATCAGTCCTTGTCTTTATTTTACTGTGACAGTCCTCTCATCTGCCTCACATCTGCTATCACCATGCTCCTGGTTCTAGTGGAGAGGACACCTTCCACCACCTTCTAACAAGTTCTGGTTTTTAGTGTGTTTGGTATTGAGGAGCTCTTTCACTATTTTCTGCCAGCAGCCTGACCCAGATGTACTTTTTGTACTGCTAGAGGCACACAAGTTCTTCATAACCTCTTGACAGAGGGACAGTGTCTCCAAGAATTAAACCATTTGAAGATTTGTATATTACAGTCTGTCAATTTAGCATTTTCTCCAGCCCTTTTCTCTCGTGATTCGTCATTAAGAAGAGGTTGCAATTGTTTTCTTTGGTTATTCTGCTTTTCTTTCTCTTTGCTGCAGCAAGATGCAGAGTCAGAATCCCAAACAGACCTCACCGATGCTCCTCAAGAACCACTTTATGACCCTAATATAGCATTTTACATGACTGTTTAATTTCCTATTTAAAACAAATTAACTGTTGCATGCTCTAATCGGGACACAAAGGACCCCAGATCTTGTCTGGAAGTATGTGGAGGTTACTGAGAGGTTTTCCAGATTGATGGCTGCTCTAAGTGTATGACCTGAGGATGAACTTTGACTAAACTTTGCTCTTTGTGCACTTGGATGTCTGTATTTGGAAAGTATCAATCGTCTACTTTCAGAGTATTAAATGTAAAGCATATAGTTGCCACAGACTTCGAGCTTCTTTTTTTCACAGAAGCAAAAAGCTTCATCAGTGTTATTTATATCAGTTATATCAATTATTTCATAACTTTTTCAATCTGCTTTAATACGCATTAATTTTGTTAAAAAAGATGTCAGTCAGATCAAACTTTCTCACCATGGCCTCTTCAAGATGCTGTACCCTTCTTGCCACCACTGTGGCAAGCATGAAGAGCAGTAATTGTACCCTGGTTAGTACAAAATACAAAATATATTCTGGACAAAAACTGCTTCACCAATTATTCAGCAATGTTGTATGTATAGCAGTAGAAATAGATTTATAAAGATTTCTAGAGAAAGGGGGTATGTATGCATGAACAACTTAACTACTCTTAACGTATCTTTCATTCACAGAACTCTCAGGCTTACCTAAAATCAGAGTTACCACAAGCATGCTTCTGGTGAATATCAGTCTAGGACTCAAGATCAGATTTATGGGAATTTCAGCATGTTAATCAGATAAGTAACAAAAGCTCAGCTCTCAAATGGAGCACCTTTCCATGAGGCTCTGTTCCCAGTTGCAGAAGACACATTTGCCCCCACTGTCTCCTCCAAAACCCCAATTATTTCACCTCACCAGTTTTAGGAATGACCCAAGTATTCAATCTCAATTCCAGGAGTTCTGAAAGTTCAGCAAACCTGCTTGTGTCTGCCCAGAGACACTGCAAGGATGGACCTCAAAGAGAAGGTGCAGGAAAGAGATCACACTGGTCAAGAGTACTCAGCCTAACACTTTCAGGTAAGCATCTTCTGCATTTACAATCAAGCCATGCGGGCCACACAGAATGTTTCAGATGTTCCTAGACTGCCCAACTGTTTGATGATATTCCACTTTCTTATTTCGTTTTATAGGAGTTTTTAAGTGAAAAACATACTGAAACCCACAGTCCTTGCTATGCAACTCAATGTGTGCGCCAAAAATTTCTAACCTTTTCTTACATGCTGGCCACGTTGCCATGACATCATGACACATTTTCAGGTATCTATGTTTTGTGCACCTGTTTATAAAAATTACAGTTGCAACATCATCAGTAATCTATAGTTATAGCTCAGGGACAGAAACATATCATAGCAGAACTGTGGGCTGACCACCGTTCTTCCAAATCCTTCAACACTGTTCAAATTGTAGTGTTGAGATAACCATAGTCTTCTTCTGAACAATATATTATTTAATCTCCATTCCGATCCAGATACGTCATTCTGCACTGAAGAATGTTTGCATTTTTTAGTCTCTCAAAAAGTAACACATTCTCTCAAAAAGTCAGAGTCTATCTTCCGATACTTCTCAGTCACAGACGAATGCAGAATTGCAACTTACTGAAGCTCACCCATAGAGGAATGCCCTATTGTAAACAAATAAAGAAACAAAAGATTTTCTACTCCCATGATGTATGACATTACCTTTTAAACCAGTTGCTTTCCTATTGATTAGTCAAACAGACCAATGAAGGTCAAACAATAATCAGTATTTGTGATAATTTTTCAGAGTAAGTGACATAGATGCAATTGCTTTGTGTTAGCCTCAGAGTCTTTGAGGTGTTCAATTTTCTTCTGAGATGCCATGCACATCTCCTAGATAACAAGCGTCCCACAATCTTTAGCAACTCAAGTGAGTTCTTCACTTACCCCTTGTTAACTTCATACATGATCTGTGTGTTCATTTAACTTTAGCTTTGCACATACACCCCTGAACAGAAGGTCTTTTTTCTCTGTGCATTCCACTGCCAGTCCAAAGTTAGGTACACTTGCAGGCCAATGTGACTGTCTCTCTACACACATCAAAGACCTTGTCTGTGCAGCTTGGAGAGGGGAATCTTCCATTCTGAATATACTCAAACAATTGTTTCTTCAGATCACAATGGACCATATTATATTCTCACCTGTTTTCATTCAAGAACACATAACTACTTTAGCTGCATATGACTTAACTTATCTTTTTCCTGCTTCTTTTCAAAATCTCATCTCTCTCTTATAGTGCTGTAGCAGCTAGACAGGAAGCACTGCATATTTGAGCAAGCAATGAAGCATAATTAAATTTCTGAATGATTTAGTGGTATCGAAAAAAATACTGTTTAAAAGCTTTAAATGGATGTTTGTCTTAACAGTCACAAGACATTTTGTATAAGCTAATGAAACAGCAAACATCTCTGAAAGGGAAGAACATGTTTGAGGTTTGAAAAATGCATGATGATAATCCTCAGTCTGGTACTGAGATCCACGTCACTGTAACTGCAAGTGCTGCTCATTTCCAAACCCTTGGAAGTGGGGGCTGGGGATGGCAATCACAACCTGCTCACACGCACTGTGATTAGGGCAGGGGCCCACTCCCACTCTTCACTTGGAAAGTCCTACACAGGAGGAAAATATCAGTCATTAAGCAGCAGGCACAAGGACAGCCTGTTATTTTAACACACACTCCATTAGCAGCACTCTCAGTCTCTCACCCCATGGACAGAGGCAGATCTTCTGTGGCCTCTCTACAGCAGTGTCGTATAGAGACTTGAAATGTCCTCCCTCATTAGGGTCAGAAACGAATTTACAAACTTCAGCCAACATGTTCTCACACAGGTTTCAAAAGACCCAGATGGCAAGTTTGGAAGTACAGCATTCTTCCAGAGAATATAAAAAATAGTATCAGCCTCTCTGGTTCAGCCCTTAAACTGTCATTGTGCAGTCTCCCCACGTGATGAGGAGAATGACTCCGCTAACATACTAGATTAATACCTAAATGCTGTGTGAAATTGGCCTCATTGACACTCATGCCCCAAGGGTTGAACCTTTCAGATAGGTCATTGTGTTATCTAAAAATGATTGCTTGGAGAATGAACAAGAAATTTGCTTCTCACTGCTTATGGAAAGTAGATATCTCACCTCTAGAATCAAGAGGCTGGCTACCAACACATTTCGTATACATCTGGCAATTTCACCACCCAAACAACCATTTGCTCTTTGAAAGGTGAAGCGTCCTTTTAAATAAATCACATCCAGACAAATAGAAAAGCATTACATCATACTCTTTTACCAAAAAATAATAATTATTATTATTGTTAATTTGCCATATAGTTCCAAATGTGTAGGAAAATTAAGTCATTCTCATCTGAGAAGGAAGATAGAATGATCATGGATCTTAGATAATCATTATATAAGACTACCGTGAGGGGTAAGACATAGAGACTTTATATAAATGATAACTGATTCGTCTGTAAGTGGTGGAAATGTAATAATAAATATAAAAATATTGTAATGCCAGGTGTACTCCTGCATTGATCCATCCTGGCTGCTAGGATCATCCTGCATCCAGACCAGAAATCTGCAGTGAAACTGAAAAGCAGCCATTGGAAAGAACTCCATTTTTCACCAGGAGACATAAAGAGAATGTCTCTTCCTGTGGCATCATACCTTTTTCTTTCTGACATCATTACTGTGGTTTTGTTCCCAGACTTCTAAGAAAAAAGACCAACAACTAGCTTTTTGTTAAGGCTTGAAAACATATAGACATAAAATATGCACTCCATCTCTGATTTCAGCCAGAATATTGCATTGCTGTATTTTGAAATCATGACTATGTTACAAAACTGACAGTTTTACATGAAAAAGCCACTGCTGACTTCTCATAAAACAATTATCTGAGTTGTGACTGACTCACTACCTGAATTTTAGAACTGCAACAAACACAGCTTTACTTAATTCTCCATCTTATTCTTCTTATTTTTCTGTGGAGAAATATTCAGAGGAAATTAAAAAATACACTGTTTTACACTTGAATCAATACAAACACCTTCTGCATTTCAAACTACTCGCCATCAAAAATGACCCTTCCAAAACTTATCATGTGACAAAAGCTGCTACTTGCCTTCCTTCTTGTTCCTCTCTTTTATTCTCAACCCACATGGAGACATGAGAAGCTCCAGCTTCTCTGGTTCTCCTGTAGGGAGGTTTCGGAGATGCGGTCTGTTAGCATGACACAAAACTTAAGGGGCAGAAAGTGGTTAATCATAACAAAGATCACTGCTACATGCAAGTGTTTCTAAAGCACTCATCTTAAATAACGTAGCAAAAAAAGGGCAAGCAAATAAAGCGTTGAACAGTGTAGTGTAGATAAATCATTCTGTCAAATAATCAGGCACCACTGGTATGTTTCATATGACAGTGCTACAGATTTTCCAGTCTGTAGAGGAGTCTTCTAACATGAGGGTAACACAGGCCTGGATTTTAAATTTATAGCCTAAATAAAACCCAAAAAGGAACATTTTATTTTAAAATTCTTCCCTTACACCACCCTTATATATCAGTTTTAAAAAAGAAAGAGATCAGATACATTTCTTTCCCTTTTCAAAGGGTCCTTGAGGCAGATTTCTGCTGAACCTTACCCATAGCCTAGGTTTACTCAGAGACATTTTATGCTCCACAGGGGATATGGTTGTCTCTATCCATCGCTTAGGAAAGACTAAATAGTGGAAGCCACAGCATACTACTAAAATAATTATTTTTATTATATTTTCTGAAGTTCATGTCTCATCCTACCGTAAACTGGAATAACACAGATGCAAAACTCTGTTAGACAAAGAGCAATTTATGATTGTTTATCTTCCCCTTTCTTTAATCGCATCAGTCCATTAACTCACCAATAAATAGCATTCAGTCATTTGATTCATAAGCAGAGATGCAAGTTAGTGGAGTTTCCCCAGAGCATGTGTAATAAAGATGCTTATTGACAGCTGCAGTCAAAAGGTGACATCACAGACTTTGATTCTACACAGTACTGTGTAAAACTACATACAAGTGCAGGTAAAATAGGAGAAACTCAGCACATTTTGATCAGATCAGCAAAAGGCTTAAGGATTTTATTGACACTGAATAATTTAAATTAAATGAAATACATATGTACCAGTCACATATAGATCATGCAATCATAAAATATTAAGGTTGGAAAATACCTCTACGATCATCTAGTCCAACCATCCACCTGCCACAAATGCATCCCACTAAACCATACAGAAAGTTTGAAAGGAAAGAAATCAAAAGCAGAAAATTATTAAAAAAATTAAAAAAAAAAAAAAAATGAAAGGGCAGAAGATATGTATTAAGATATGTATTAAGCCCAAAAGTTAGACTGAATTATTAAAATGACGCAGGTTTTTAGGAATTTGAGAAGTGAGTATGGACAGATAAGTAGGGAGGAAAAGAAATGAAATTAAGTAAAAATTAAAAACGAAAGGTATTTCTTCCTAGAAAATCGCGAGTGAAAACTTAACAAAGAAGGCATATATATATAGATATATATATGCATACTCCTGAAGGGAGGCAGTTGCATCTCAGCATCTCAGGTTCAATCCCCTTATGAAATCTGACATGAAAACTGTTTCCAGTAGGCATGTGATCTGTACTGGTAACACATAAAAATCCCAAATAGAACCAAGTGGATGGCACAGAGGCGAACTTGTGTGAAGTTGGTGTCTTCTAGAGCCTGCACCAAGGCAGAAGCATATGTGCCATAATGGCACTGCTGCCGTGCTAAAGCTTCCCTTACCTGTGGCTGTGCTTCAATACAGGAAACAGATGGTTCCACTGTTAGTAGGCACCACATTCAAATGGGAAGGGATCTAAAGAGACAAGAAAACAAAACAAAACAAAACAAATCAAAACAAAACAAAACACAAAAGGAGTGAATTCTAAATGGTATGAAATAATCCAGAATCTTAACATGGGATTTATACTCGTTGTTACCTATTATGTGGAGATTGTTGAGGAGATATAAACTGATTAATAAAAAATGAATGTGTTAGTGGGAAAGGTGGACAGAAAAACTATACATCTCACATTTCACGAATGTTAAATAGCAATGAATATAATTAACAAAAGGGGTGCTGCAGTGGTCACTGTATAATTCCTTCCTGCTCAAACAACAGTTTCTGCACTAGAATTTTCTGGTAAATACTGTGAAACATACACAGAAAATGAAGAAATGAGAGTGTTATACATGTTTAGGAGTATCAGCATTACTTGATTTAAGACTGACAGAACCTGATAACTATTTATTGTTATTTTTGTTATTTTTGTTTTAATTATTTCATTTGTGCATGTTTCATTCTCTAGGAAAAGAGTAATTTTTATTTTAGTTGCCTTTCTGGCAAAATGAGGTACAACAAACAGTAATGTTCTGTGTGAGCTTGTTTTAAAGTCTGCCTCCCAGTTGCTTCTGCTTCACAATGTGAAAGGGTGTGAAAGATAAGAAAAATACAGCAGTGACTTAGCAAATCACAGAATCATTAATTCAATACCCAAGATTCAGCAGTCAAAAGCTGAACTAGTATATCCACCTGCAAAACTTCCAGTGCTTTGACTTTTCAGTATACACATGGGACTAATTCGCCCTAGTTTGGAACACAGAGAAAAGATTCATATCTTTTTGCAGGGGTACTTAGTGGCTTGAGACTTTTTCAAGATCTCAATTTCTGGTGAACAGAATGTCTTAAATGAGACAAGCTGCAAGAGAAATCGCACTATATTTTATTTCCTGTATAGCATGTCACCTAGCCCTTGTCTACATTAAAAAAATACTGGATTTACTTAATACCATGTCCTCTCTTTTTTCACTGGAAGGGAGCCCATATCTCCTACTTTATGTATCCATTTAATGCCAGGAACATTCCCTGCAGTTCGGTGAAGGAAACTGGAGGGTACTGGTGGGTGGACTGATGTGAGCAGCGTTTGAGCTTGTTCTTACCAAGGAATGGCTTCCTCTCTTCTGAATGTAAGGCTTGATGAGAATACTCTTGAGAAGTACTTAGTAAGCCTCTTACAGACCACAGAGAAAACAAGGAGTGAGGGAGGGAGGGAGGAAGGAATGGAGGAAGGGAGGAGGGGCAGAAGGGAGGGAGAGAGGAAGGGAAGGAGGCACAAGTATTCAGAGGACTTCAACAGTGCCAGAGGTATTCACTGAAACGTCAAAGGCCTTAGAGAAGTCCAGACAGAAGACATCAGTGGCTCTTCCTTTGTCTACTGATACAGTTACACCATGACAGAAGGCCACCAGGTTGCTCAGGAAGGACTTGCCCTTGCTGAAGTCATACCGGTTGTCTTGTATTTGTACTGAGCAATTAATGAAATGAGACCTGATGTAAGGGAGAAAATGAACAACAGCAAAAACCTATTGAATTAAAAATTCAAAAACCAAGAACCACATAGAAGCTTTTCTAAGGACAAAATAGAATAAAATATTTAAGCCACTCCTTCAGACAAGATTACCACCTAATGTTTTAGAGAAATATCATGGTTTCTTATGCCACTGGAAGATCCCTTGAACATGTACACATAAAATGCTCCTATCCCCCTTTTGAATTAGTTGTAACTTACTCATACTCTCCAGCAGCTACTAGTAGAAGTTTCCAACTCCCAGGTGATATATAAACTTGGAGAGCTCATGTTAGTTCATTTTCTTATCACCCGCACTTCAGACCCACACACGAACCTCCCAGCACCCAAGATCCCATCAGGACAGCCATGAGGTATGGAGCAGAGTGGGCACCTCTTTCCCTCTCACCACCCTTTGAGGACAACTCACACAGCTGAAGAAGGGCCCTTGGTGGTGGAAAACTGAGGGAGACAAGCAGCAGTTTGGGAGGAGTCTCACTCACACGCCTTGCCATTAGGGATAAGGTGTGCAGTGCTACTGTTCCACTCTTGAGAGCACTCCATGCATTAAAAAGTTTTTCCCAGAAGGCTCTTTCCACAGGTACATTTTCAGCTTTCTTATTTTGCATGATGTGCTTCTGAATATATTCTCATGTTTCCAGCGATTACCTGCTTGCAGGGTGCTGTGGGCTACAAATCCCACACAAATATCTTCCGCTACTCAGCTCCAGTGAACACTGAGAGCCTTTGGATAGTGAGAGCTGCCCAAAAGAAAGAGAATTAAACCATTACTGACCATACAATTTTTTCCCCATGAATATGATGAGAATATGGAAGAGGTAATAGGGTTGAGGTGTGAGGAGGGAGAGAGCTTTGTCATTTCGGAAATTAAAGGAGAACCGTGAGTTCAGCGGAATCATATGCAGGTGAAATGCTCCCTGCTTGCTTGTTAACATGAATATGCAGCAGAGTGGCACGCTGCTGCATGACACATAAGATCAGGAGTTGCTAGGTTACCTTGGGCATCAAGAATTCAGGGAGCAATGTACTTATATCTTTCTCAATTTTGAAAAATAAAATAGCTATTGACATAAAATACTGTATGGCATTGGAGTAGTTTGGTAGTGAAGAGATCAGATGACGGCAGCCCTTCATCTCAGTGACAGCAGTTCAGTTCTGGCTGCAGCTTACAGAGGGCAACAGCAGCAGGAGGATGTTCCTGCACCCCAGCAACTTCAGTTCCAGCCTCAAAGCCCAAAACCATCAAACAGTGTTTCTCTCATCAGCAGTGGCTGGTCCTACAGAAACCCATGACACTGTGATTCATGGGCCTCAAATAGACAGGGAGTGGAGAAACTTTTTTGTGTTGGAAACAAATCTGACAGCCTCTAGAGGAGGCATTTAGCCTATACCATGATCATTATTAAGGTTGTTATCATCATCACTCTCTGTTCATAGATAATTTCATAATTTACAGTCATGTGTATGCTGATTTGGGCATGAATGACCCTTTCAATAGGATTAAGAGAAACAGTCCTGGCAAGTGGGAGGCATAGGGAAAGTTGTTCTTAAGGGCTCTTTCCTCATGTATTCTGCTCAGGATGATCAGAATTTCTTCAAAACCTTGCATGGTGTTCCTGCTGTCCTAAAACAAAAACATTCTAGAAGCGTGTTTGTTTCAGCCAACTGAAATGTCTCACAGAATAAAGAGACCATACGCTCCTTTTATCTTTCAGTCTAAAGTGGCATTTGTACTTCAGCAACCCCACTAGGACTTCTGTGCTGGGCAAGGGTAGTGGAAAGAGCCATCCTCTCATAGCAACACCATGCTGCAGTTAACCACAGTCCCAACATCCCATTGTTAATTTATCAGTGCTGCTCAGGCCACGCTGAGGTGAACCTGGAAAGGTTTACTTTATTCTTTATGCTTTTCACATTTGTCATTTCAGATTGTCAGCAGATTTTATGTTCTGTGAAAATGAATGTGAATAAAGGTTGCATTATTGTGAATGGATTCTGATGACACAGTAAACTCCAAGTGCAAGATCTGAAAGGTTGGTAAAATCCTACCACTACTCAGAGGTCAAATAAACTTTTATGATTAGTAAAGGAATAGATTTGAAGTGACCAGTATTTCAGCTTTGTTTACTGAATCTATAAAACTTCAGTTTCAGTAAAACTGCAAGCTATCTACATGAATGTCAGGTCTTGTTGTACAAGCAGAGCAGATCTGATCTTATTTACGGAAGTGATCCTTCATAGATTCAGGTTTTTAAAAACAGGATTGTAAGGATATCCTGTGATCCATACTGCTAACTAAAGGCACAGTTAACTACATGTAAGTCTTTCTATATGCATGTTTTCTTAATGTGCTTTCAAAAACCACTCATGGTACTGATTGGTATTTCAGCACTTCCCAAAACAAAACAGATCCTAATACCTATCAATCCTTAAAGCCCATTAGATCTTCTTCATATTTAAATCCCATCATGTTCTTCAGAAGGTGGTATGAACTCATAATAACTTTCTAATTTACTGCAGACAGAAAGGTATTATGAGTTATGTTTATTCTTCTATTTCTTCAACTACTTTTTGGTATATTTGAAGATGATCATCAGTTTCCCCTTAGTCATATGTTCATTAAACTAAGTGCATTCTCATATCCTTTTACTTCTCTTAACACTTGATTTCTAGAGCTCTTCGAGCCTCATTACTATCCTCCACATTTAAACCACTTCCATCCTCTCTTTCTTTCTCCCATGCATCTTTACAACTTACTGTTTTCAGCCAGCCCCTGAATACCAACAGCAGGTCCTCTTGCTACACAAATGGAATAAAGATGACCTAAGCCAACTGTTATCATCATTACAGTAGTTACGAATATGCTTAACAAGTGCATGAAATGCACAGGTAAGAAAACACTACAAAAGCAAACCTTACAACTATTTTTTCTGCTGTTGCAGATCGTCACTCATCATTCTCTGTTTCTATAATAATGAACCAAAATAATCATCACTAAAATCATATGAAAATAAATCCACAAAAATATGTCTTTGTACATAGCCTTAATTTGGATTATGTTTTCTTGCATCTCATTTCTCAGCTCACTTGAAGCTGTGCTTTGCAGTATTGGTCATTCATTCATATTAGACAATGTTTTATGCACCTTTTCTCTAGTGTATGTCAGATTCTCACCAGCTCTAGTACTAAGGGCAAAAATTATGCTTAGATAATTAGGGATTGGATGCAAAACTTGAGAAGTCATCCCCAAAGTTCTCTTAATAGTGGTGGTGGAACTGATGCAGAGTGCATGTGAAGAGCTGCATACCATGTCTTGGTCCATAAACCACTGTGTGCTCACCAGGGCAGGAGGACTTCCCTGTGGCAGAGTTGAGGTTTGTCATGTCAAAGCAACACAAAAGTGAGATTTTTCCATAATAAAGACAAGTTAGAGTTGCGTTACTTTTCTGTATCTTCCCCTGTGACAGATTTGCTATAAACATTTCCTACCTCATGGAAATAGTGGCAGCTAAGGCAATTTATATCACATGATTCTGGGCCACTAACCCAAAATAGACAAACAATAAAAACATCTATTTTTTAATCCTTTGACGTACTGTCTTTCCCCAGTACTGTCTTAGTCTTTCTATTGATGAGATAAAAGTAACTTGAAAATGTTTTCCAGCATACTGAACACTAAATTATTGCCTGGAGTTCTAGAAATCAGATAGATTTTTAATTTTATAACAATTCTAATTAAAAACACAAATTATAATGCAAAATTCAATTTTCAGTAAGATTATATAACTAAAACTTCAGGTTTTAACAGAACGTGGGATTTATGTTGCTTGGCATCCATGATTTTTTGTAATTTGACAGTTTAGAAGTGCTTCACTTCTCTGAGACGAGCATTTGTAAAGTGTTATCATGCAGCACATATTTTTTAACTCTCAGTGATTTATAAATCCAAATCTGATAAATTTTAAAGCAGAGATTTATTTTTAACTCCTGCTATACTCTTCTGTTATGGCCCTTATCTGTAGAGTGTTTCACTTGTCCTTTGCAATAAATACATTGTTCATGACAGCTGAAATAAAAGCATTTAAATTTCTCACAGTACGTTGACTACTCATTTTTCTGTCTTTTATTTCCTTCAGCATTCACAGTTTGTGATGCAGTTGTGAAAGGTTTTAATCTTTGACATCTGTGTTTTCACTGTTCACAACCATGTTTCAGTACTCAGTGCTCTTCAGAGAGATCTTGGGTTCAAGGTGAAGGCTTTACACTTCTGAAGGTTCTCAAAACCCGTGTGGAACCTGATTCTGAGGTGCACTCTACCAGCAAGTTCCCAGTGCCTTTGTTCTGCTGTTGCAAGAGGCTGTGGATCACAATTTTCTTCTGATAGAACAAAACACCTACACCTACCATACCAAGATGCTGCCCTCTCTACGCTGTATACTTAACACACCTCTTCTCCCTCTTTACACAGCTTCCCTATCCATAAAGATAGGCTTTGATGGAAAGAGCTCTTCACCAGTTGCCCTGAGGCCTCTCCTCACCTGTGCCAATCACCCAGGCTCATCTATATACGAATAAGTCCTGGGTTCCTTCCAGCTCTGGATATTCTGTGATTCTATTTTTGCCTTATGATACTTAACTCTCTACGTTCTCCCTGTAAAAACAACTACAATCTTACCTAGCAACAATGATGTGCTGCAAATGCTCATAAGGAAACCAAATTCAGCATTTCTGAGGCAAACAATTCCAGCATTTCTACTATTAGAATGTGTCACGCACAGTCAGCTTGAGTGCCCCACAGAGAAGAGCCTAAATGCTTGCCTGCATCCATCTGTCTGCACAAGGTGTGCATGAAGAGTTTGCTCTTTCATTTCTGAAGGAGAGTTTCATAATGCTATTCATCTGCTCCTGAAGATTTCCATTCCTTTGCTTTTTGGATTGCACACATTGTTCCTCCTTTCAGGGGGCATATGTTAGTATCACAACTGTGCCAGCATTGCAGTAATACCAGATCCTGTGAAATAGGCTTAGAAATCAAAACCCAGAAAATATAGCGGAAAAATATGCATTAAGATACCACAGGAGATTTGCACTGTGTGAGTTTATTAAGGTTATTTCAAAAGCAATAGTAGATACAGGGTAATAAATGGACCAGCAATCACTAAACAGCAGTAATCAATGTGAAGGGCTCTGTTAATGTCATGAACAGTGAAAGTGCAGCACCAGTGCTAAAGGTGAATTCAGATGTACGGGTCAAAACCAGGGATTAGTTCCCAATTTATATTACACTCAGTTATGTTTCCCCATTCTGACCCCCAGTAAAAAGGAAACATGAGAAAGACAAACACAATATCACAGTAAAAAAGAAAACAGGAAACAGAGGTTGTTTAGTTGCTCTCTCCACATTTGTTACTTGCACATCTTGCTTTTGGACCACTTCGTTGCCTGTAAGTGAAGGAAAACACCTTTAGGACATCCTGCAGCAAGACTGAGGACCTAAATCACTTTGCTGACCTCATAGTGCACATCAGTAAAAGCAACCAGTAGAAATCAAGTCTCCACACCCTTAAGCACTCTCTGTTCTTCTAGGCGCTTTAGTTATAAGAAAATATGATTTAATGGTGAATAATGTATTTAAGAAGAATGAGAAAGGAAGGTTTGCTATAACAAATTGGAGATATAGCAGTGGTCACTTGATGGCGGGGAAATCACTCAGGCTGCCTGAGGACTTGCAGAGGAAGCTCCTCAGGCCTGGCCGTTGTTATGGCCTGTTTTTTCTTTAGAGTTCATACTTTGTAAAGCATTTCCTTTGAACTAACAACCTACTTGGGGAATAAGAGTGGCAAACAAACCTATAAACCAGCATTAATACTTGGTTTCTGAACTCTCCTTGTCCCATGGCTGCAGTAAAGGCCTCAGCACTCAGATGCTCAGCTTCTCAAAAGCAATTTGGGGCAAATTTTATTCAAGCAGCAGAGAATATGTATCAACCACTGTGTTGAAAGCCTCAACCTACTTTGTGCACATCTGAGCACAATTGGAATTTCATTATATTACATCTCTAAAGCATTCTATAATATAGAGAAAAACAAGGTTTGTAGTTGAAGGTAGAATCTACTATGTGACAATTAAGCACCATAGAAAAAGGGAATATTTTGGGCTCTGCTGCAGTAAAAAAGAAACATATTTCCTATTAGACTTTTTTGACAGTCAAGTTCAAGGCACAGATGCTGATAAAGTACTAAAATTGACAGTGGTTGAAACTTGAAAAGTTATGTTAAAAAAGAGCATGCTTAAAAATCATCTGTTCTATTAGCAGTGGCAAAGTCAGAGTCATATGCCAACAATATACATTTTGCATCAGACTTGTAAAATGAAATAAAATCTATTGTCTATTAAAAAAAAAATAAAAACCAGCAATCCTTGTACGGACAAGAAAACGGACAGTAAACAGAAAATGGAATGAATAATTACAAAGTAAGTAAATTGAGAAAAAGACTAAATGACACATTTTTTGTTAGTCTGCTTGAAAGCCATGACAACCAACAAAGTAAACTGCAGAAATGATCTCTGGAGTCAGACGTCAGGGGAAGGCAGGCAAATAACGTCTCCAAAGTATGCTGAGTGATAGTGGCCTACAAGGGCAACTTTTGTAGGGAGGAAATACTTAAAATTCAGGCCTGAAGTTTCTAGAGGAGTGGTCAGGAATGAAGAAGATGGGATACTGAAACTGAGCAACTGTACCAGGGATCCTGGAAAGAAGACAAAAATCATGACAATCAGAGAGAAGTGAGAGAATTGAGAAGAGATTCATCATTCATCTCCTGTGAAACCTGCTGCAGGGAACCTGTTTTAGCAGAGAGTTAGACTCAATCTCCAGAGGTCCCTTACAACCTCTACGATCATGTGATTCTGTGATTTCAAGCAAAAAGTCAGAAATTTTAGAGGATTTTTACAGATTGGAAATCTCTGAGCAGATAAGAGGAGAAATAGGAGGTCTTGGTCAGGGAGAAGACAGGTCTGAGAAGATAAAATATTGACCTTACAATGCAACCAGAGGTTGTTAATTCAGAAGATAACACAAAGGGACATATTTTTAACAACTATTAAATTGTTTTATTGCTGGAAACATCAACACGTAGACATTGATATCCACATACTTGAGCTGATATTAAAGAGAAGAATTTCATTTTATTTTTATGTTACTCTGTTGGGATGCCTGTTCACATCCAACAAAGCAAACCAGCGATGTATTTAAATAAATTAGTCAAACATTAAAATTAAGAGCCAGCCTACTTCTTCTCCAAGTACCCTTTTCAAATGGCACAGAAAACTTTACAAAAGCTGACAGAGCCTCTGCACTTAATTCCTTATGGCAGTGATATTTCCACAGCTTAGCCAGCACTCTGGGCAGGTACTGCTGAGTTAACCTGCTTCTGGGACTTTCTTTACTGTGCATAAGCCTTGAGATGTCATTATTTTGCTTCTCAGCATTGCAGCAAAA
>VXAB01008275.1:0-40248 GCA_013399175.1 Odontophorus gujanensis | reverse complement strand
GGCCCCGGGGGCAGCCCCGCCGGCCTCAGCCCGCGGCCGCCGGGCAGAAGCGGGCTGGGGGCAGCTGTAATCCCCGAGCGGTGGGTATCGGGGTGTGTGAGGGCAGGCATGGAGAAAGGACGGAAAGGGAGAAGGGAGCGGAGGAGAGAGGTGGAAAGGAGAAGGAGAGAGAAAGAGGGAAAGGCTAAGGAAGGTAAGGAGAAAGAGAGGAAAACAATAAGAAGGATGAAAGGGAGAAGAGACGAGAATGAAAGAGGAATCAGAAAAAAAATAAAGGAAGAAAAGAGGAAAGGAAAAAGGAAATATGAAAATGGGAAGGGTAAACAGGAAGAGAAAGATCAGGGAGGAAAACATGGAAGAGGAAATGGGAATGAAAAGGAAAAATGATAGTAAAGGAAAAGGAAACAAGGAAATGGAAAAGAAAGAAGGAAAGGGAAAAAGATAAAGGAGTGAGGAGAGGGGGAAAAGAAGTAAAGAAAAAGGAAAAGGAAAGGGACAGGAAAAAAAGGAAAAGGGAAACGGATATAAAGGAGAACTGGAGGAGAAAAAAGGTGGAAGGGAAGAAGAAATGGAAAAAGAGAAATAGGGAAGGGGAAAAGGAAAGGAAAGGTAAAGAAATGAGAGAAGAGGGGAAAAGGGAAGGTGGCTTGCCCGCAACACAGCAAAGCTGCGCAGCCTTGAAGCCCAGACCAGCCCGGTCCAGTCAGGGGACAGGTGCCCTGGCGCTGCCCGGGTGTTGAGGGAGAATGAGTGCAAGGTGACCTGGCTGCCAGCACAGGGACACACACACACAACCTCCTGTCCTTTGGGCAAAGAGGAGCTGGTGGCTATCCTGCACCCCGTCTCCCTTGTGGTGAGATGGCAACTCTGGGAGATGATGGGGACAGAAGGATCTGGAGGAGTCAAGGGGAGAACGCAGCTAAGCACAGGTTATTGTCCCCTGCTGCCCCCAGGGCTGCAAGGAAGGATCAGGGCTGGGGGAGCACAGCAGCTGGGAGCTAACCGTACCTTCTTCTGCCTGTCAGGGGCCCGTGTTGGAAGGAGATCTAAGATGAAGTTATGGGATGTTGTGGCTGTCTGCGTGGTGCTGCTCAACACGGTCTCCACCTCACCCCTGCCTGCTGGTAAGATGCCTCCCGAGGGGCCCCCTTCAGTGGTAGAGGGGCCTGAAGACGATCTCTCCCCCATCAGCCTGCCGCCTCCCTATGCTGTGCACAGTGACTGTAAGAAACATTCCCCTTTGTAGCCACCACTGTCTGTCTTGCTAAACCTGCTCCCTTTTGCCCAGGCATCAGAGTGAGGAAAGGACAGTCCCCCAGCTTTCTGCCCCCACATCTCCCCCAGCCAGCTCTGGTCTGGCTCCAGCATCTCCAAAACAAATCATCTTCAAAAGCTCCAGGTTGGCAATTGCATTGTCCCCCCACTCCTCCCCTTCCCCTCAGTCCCTGCTTTCTTGGCAGTGCTAAGATCCCTTTGGTTGGAAACCATAGAGAGATGAGGAGGTTAGTAGTGAGCAGAGGAGCTGGCGGGAGAATCGGGTACATACGCTGTGCGACGCAGGCACTGAAGTTCCCTCCCCACGGCCTCAGCCTGCTCACGGTGCTCGGCCCTGCCAATGCAATTATTCACTGTCTGCAGCGGGCACCGATCCTGGTAGAGACGGGGCGCCGCAGAGTGAGGCACTGTACATATCCTGGAATGCTGCTGAGTTTCATTAAATCCTCCTTGGATCCTTATCCCCAAATTAGTGTGCCCGCACGGAAATTTACAGAAGAGTAGTGGTTGGGGGGTTGGGAGCTCGGTGCAGAGCAATCCACACGAACCAGCTCACAGTAAGACAGCTTACAGTCCAAATGACAGGTAATAATAATGTCCCACTAATAATAGGTCTCCTACAAGAGCGGAGAGAGGATTTTCGCAGTGGTGTGTGAGTGTTAGGCTAATATCACCAGCTTTCTAAAGTGGGAGTTAATATGACTCAATAAGAAGCAGCAGAATACTCACATGGGTTGTAAAGACGTTCCCTTAGCAAAGGCTGAGACACATCTCAGAGGTCGCTCCCTTTGCCCTTGCTCAGCCCTCTTCGTTTAGCTCATTGCAGGATGCAGAAAGAATCCCGTAATCAGGATTCATTTTTATCTCCTTATCAAGACGCACGTCCTTCCCTGTGGCCGCAGCAGCCCCAGCCCCAGCCTCACGCTGCTTTCCCAGGGAGCAGCCAGGCTCAGGCAGCGTTCAGGCACTGAGAGGAGGATTGCACTGCACCCGTCCTCCAACATCCAGCTCCTCATCTGTGTCTCACCGTGCATACATCTGCATCCTTACCCTCTCGGTCTCTGTTACTTCTCCGCGATCCTATTTTCTCTCTGCTGAGGCTGCCACCTCCTCCCGTCCTAGCCCTGTCTGCTGCCACTGAGCCATGGTGGAGAAGACATTAGGGCTCTGAGCCATCCCACCGCAGGCAGGGACACATCAGCACAGGCTTCCTGCAGTGCTGGCTCTCTGCTGAGGAGAGCATTGGGAGAGAGGCTGCATGGGCTGAGGAGCGTTAGTGCTCTGTCTTTCCAAGGAGGAAGTATTTATACAATGCTGCTTTTATCTTTAAAGTTACTTCTGGGAATGTGGTTCCCTGTGAGCTGGTTTCTCGCCAGCAGCTCAAGGGGTCGGGTAGCAGTCCAAAACTTGTCATTGTTTCTTACTTTTCTGTGGAATGGTTGAACAAGTGGAATGAAAGGCAGGCTGTGTTCACCTGAGCTGCGGCAGCCTCTTCCTAAAGCCCCTCCTGCAGGGCAGAGTGGGCTCTGCAGACTGGAGAGGGATCCCGGGTTACTGCCTTTCAGAAAGGGCTGATAGCTTGGCCTCCATCTCTCAGCCACAAGGGTCAAAAATCAATAGCCTGGCTGCAAGGGGAAAATACCGGCTCTGCTCTTCACAGCAGAAGTCGGGAAGAAAAGAGGGAGTTTCTGTGATTTTGGCGCAGCAGAAGCACAGCACCCACGGCCAAGGGATGGAGACTCTTCTCTCAGCCCTGCTGCCAAGTTGGGTGAGTCAGGGGAGAGAGGTGCCTGTAAGAATGTGGTGAAATACTTTGAATCACTTTCATGCTGCTTTAGTTGATTTAAAAGCCTGTGGTGTCTGGGAGCAGGCTGCAAGCGCAGAGCTGTGAGGGCAATCCCACCCAGGCACACTGCAGCCTTTCTGCCCCAGCTGCCATGTTGGGTAACCACAGCAGGGGGCTTCGCTACGCTATTTTCTCTCTGCTCACCGTTTGATGGCACACACCCTCCTACACAGGGGAGAGGTACAACATACATGTGAACGGCTGCGCTTATACCATGTGGACCTTGAGATTTCTCTTGCAAGCAGCAGGCATGTGCATGGCCTGCAGGTTGTCCTGCTGTGTGCTGTCTCTGGGGCTGATGGCCCAGTGCTTCTGCTGCAGGCAGCTCACAGGGTGCCAAGAGCTCCATCATCACCCACATTGGCTCATCTGCCTGGGGTGACACTGGAGCACACTGCTGTCCCCTAAAGTGACCCGGGTGCAGGTTAGGTGGGGAAGAGGCTCAGGTCTCTGATTGCCACGTTCAGAAGTGTTGTGAAATCAAGCCCCACTCCTAGGGGTGGACCATATACTTTGCTGGAGTACAGATCTTTGTTCGTTGACATTCAGCACGTTTACGTGTTCTCATTTGATGGGTCTGCTTTCTCTGCGGAGTGCTCTGAGGTCACCTGATGCTACCCCATCTCTTTCAGGTTGGCCTGAAACTCTTCTTCATTCCAGCCTACAGGTGAGGTCCTAACCTCCCAGGCTGATCAGGTGTAATGCGCTGACCTTCGTTGTTCAGGGCAGTAACTAGATATGGCAGAGTGCTGGCATTGTGGTGTTCTGCATTTTTTATTGGACTGGACACTGGGGTGAGAGTGGCCTCTGCATCTGTTGCACATCTGAGATGATTCCAACATTTGTCGGTGTTTCAGACATCAGTGTTCCTGGGACGGGTTATTTCACATGAAGAAAAGTACTTGTGGAGTTTGTAGAGGTAGAAAACCCTCCCTTTCTTTGTTTTCCTCATGCTACAGTCTGCAGGTAGAACAGCATCGTTAGATTAATCTGTAACTGTGAATAGAACAAATATAAACAAAAATACTGTGAAAATACTTGATTTTATTTACACGTGGTTCCAGCAAATACGTTTTCTAACTGCTTGCCCCTTACAGCCATAATCAGCACATGTGTAGGGACAGAAGTATCCCAACATCTGGGACATGGCAAGAAGTCTTTTGGTCAGATGGGCATCTTTAGTAAGGGCTAATAGTACTCATATAAAACTAAATGAGAATCCTCACTTTCTAATAGAAGGCAAAAATGTTCCTCTGCGTTGCAGTGGCTGAGTTGCTTATTGGCCACAGTATGGTGAATTGTTGTTGGAGATCCTTTGTCACATTATACATGTGTTTTAGCTGTGTTAAACATTCTTTGTATCCCTGCTTAGGTATTTAATATTAAGGTTCTGCATTTAGCTGGAACTTTGTCAACTAGTATGGAAGGTATCTAGGATGAAAAGTGATATTTTGCCCTTTAGGGGAAAAACAGTATTAAATTTTACTTCCATATGAATGCATGACCTTCTCTACAGCATTTATTAGACATATTTGGTGTTATAAACCAGAACTCCCACGTTTCTGTGGAGGCTTTCCTGCCCTAAACACTTTGAAGTGCAGCAGATGTGCTCTAGAGTAAGACACCCACAAGCCATGGAGGTAACTTGCCCATGCACAGTAAATGCAATGCATCAGAGATGAGCAGGTGCCACACTCGTCATTTGATCTATGTGTATGCAGTACAGCCGGTGCATCCATCCACTCTCAGATCGGGTGTGCGTATGTCACTGGGCCTGCGTATATATAGTAAACTTGGTTTGCACGGGCACACCCAGGTTTTCTAGTCATTTAGAAATCTGAAGCATTCGAAGTTATCTTATTTTCATAGGTAAAATTCTAGAAAAGAAAGAATGAGGCACATCCGGATGCATATAGCCCTAGCATCTTATTTCTGCAATCTCAGGTGTATCTGCTGAATATATTCCCATGAAGGGTGTTCTGAGATCTAAGGAGAAAATGATTGAAATGCAAGAGAATCTGGTTTTATTCTCAGTTTAACAGTTATCCTTTGTTTAAAGTTTTTTGTCTTTGGCCCTTTTCATTTTAGGGGCCCCAAAAATTTTCCAGTGGAAGCGTGGATCCCTTTAGATGTTTTGCAGATGTGGGCTGCTACATAACACACCTTACATAGATCTCTTGGTCACCTTTTGTAGGCCTCATGAATATGTTTCAGAAATCCCCTTCAGCTCAGTAATGGCTGTTAATGGATTGCTAGGAGAGGAATTATTTATCTGCCAGAACAGGATCCTGAAAATGATAGGTTGCACTGTCTTTGTAAATTAACAGTCTTCCTGCATAAAGCAGGCTTAAAATACATAAAATTACAGAAATGAAGAAAAGTCATTGGGGTCATGGAGTCCCATCCTCTGTAACTGCAAATAGAGCAAATACTAGTGCAGATATCCAGTCTTCATCCCATGCACACCACCGTGCAACTGTCTTAAAACTTTGAGTACACAGGCCAAAGCCCACAAAACAACACTTGTTAAGGACTCTCCTACTTCCACGGACATAAGTTAATGACAGGTAATAAATGAAGAATACTAAATATTGCAACATAACAGTGTTCAAGATCATCAGACATCTAAATAAGCCTCTGACGTATTAGTAAAATAGTTGACACCACAGAGTGGTAATTCTTGACAAAGGCACTTTGGTGTAGTTTCTGAGCAAGTACTATTTGGTAAGCGGAACCAAAGAAAAGACTTCACTGATTCTTGGCAATCCAATCCTGCTCGCAATGAGGAGAAAGAAAATAAAGTCAAAAAGGTATATTTTAGTTAGGTACAAGTAAAGCATTAAGGCACAGAAATGTCTATTTTTAAGGTGAAAGACAGAAGATGAATTGTGTTAAGACATTTCGAACATCAGCATTCCTTTTTAGGAATAAAGTCACATTGTGTGACGTAGTAGCTTTTGCCTTAGTCTGTGTCTACCAGTTCAAGACTGAAAACTGAGGATGCATTTCTTCAGATTCAGTGGGACTTGTATACATGCTTTAGTGATTACTGAACAGGAGAAGGCCCCAAAAGAATCAAACACTGGTTTCAAAATACTTTTTTCCTGTGTCAGGGTAAGGCAGTGTTACAGAGGCAAGATGGTCATATCCCCTTCAAGTAACAAGATGTATGAAAATGTCTGGGCCACCTCTGCTCCCGTCCCAGACATAAAACATCTCCCTGACAAAACCAGCAATTAGAAACATTCTGACAGGGAGGCACGTATCCAGTGCAGCAGCTAGGAGAGGGCAGAGCTTTTCAGAGCCCATCTGCCTCTAACAGCCACTGACACCACCTGACAAGCCCTGCTCCACGCATCCCAGCATGACTGCAATGTGGCAGAGCTTTTGCCCGAGCGTCGTGAACTGGTTACTATAATAAGAACATTTTCAAAACTGTGATGTCAAAACTTTCCATATCATACCTGCTGCGAAAAATGTTGAAATTCAGGAAGTAAACATATATTTATAGGTCAGATCAAAATCAGATAGCAGCAGAGATTGTCCCAGCGGCGTCATCAGTCATGGCTTTGCACACAGGACTCTGCTTTACTACTTCAGGTAGGGGTTGGAACAGGGCCCCTTTCTGCTGCATTGCTGCCTTTGTTTGTTTCTTGGCACACCCCTAAAGCTGAGAGATCCAGCATAAGAGCAGCCCAGGAGCAGTTGCTTGATCGGAGTTGTGTTGAACTGTCACTGAAGTGGTGCTCTGCTGTTATTTCAGTCGTGCTGTTCATCTTCAGAGAGCTGGCACCAAAGTGGAACTGTATGACCGATGTGAGGTGCTGCGTGGGGGCTGATCTGGATCACTTCTGCACCAAGAATGCTGAAAAGAGTTTATTTTTGTTACCAGTAATATTTCTTCTATCAGAGTTTCTGTGCTGTGTCCATTAGGAGGCTGCATACCTCGTTGTTAATACAGGTCAGAGGTTTCAGGTCCCAGTAATACATATTTGCTTAAGACTCTCTCAGGGACGGAAGAGAACATAGGATTTAGCATAAACCAAGCTTGTACTGGTAATGTGTAGATTTCTTCATTTTGATATAGACGTGGAGGCATACAAAGCCTTCATCAGGAGACACAGTGGGCAACAGGGCAGTTGTATGCTACATCCAGACTTGGCTCCAGCTCCATCATTGTCTTTAGGAGGAGGCTGTTTGCTCTGCTTTTCGTTTTCTCTTCTACACTGTAACTTCATGCAGAGCGTACCTTGTGTGCTTTAGTGTCAATACAGCTCCTGTACATTATGGCCAGGCCAAGGTCTGTTACAAAACCTTGGGAGCAACTGTAGAAAAACTGTCTGCTCCTCAATATTTTAGAGCTGGCTGTTTAGAGCTTTCAGAGAGAGGTGAGAACACATCCTGCCTGGTTGCCAGATGAGACACCCCTCTGACAACTCCAAGATAGGTTAGGGTGAGTGGTCAGCCCAGGGTCAGGCAGAACTTTAGGAACAACTCACACCTTGACCAGGTGAACAAGAAACTGTCAACTTACAAGTCTGCTTCCTTTCCTTCATCCAGTTCATCTAGCCTTGACTCTTCCTTCTTGTTATGATCAAGCCATTGCCCTACTGGCAGCAATTACAATGGTCTTGTTGCTGCATTGTCTTCTAGTGGAAACCACGGAATGAGGTTCCTTGGGGAGCGTCAGCATCTTATACCTTAGAGAGAGCAGGCAGAGGATGCAAGGGGAGGTGTAAAGCCTGACAATGTGGAAATACTAAGTACCCTGCAGATTTCCATTAGGACCAATTATGGAAGGTGGCAGGGAAGTGGCTGGGGAGTTACAAACACAAAGCTTGGCTGTCTGCAGGGACAAGCACAACAGGTAGTTGAAGCCTGTGCCTTTTTCCAGTTCTGCATTGTTGTGTCTGGCTGGTGTGCATGGCCCCAGCATCATCCTCCAGTGACATAGCAAGGTTACTTAGCACTTTGCCTTAATTAGAGGCAAGTGACACCAGTGAGAGGCCCATTTCTGAGAGCTTTCTGCGTAAGAGCAGGGATGCTTGTTTCCTGGGATCTGGCAAGGCAGGCAGCAATGTAGCGAACCAGAACTGTATTAAACATTTAGAGATGAGCTGCCCCTGGTGTCTGTGATGCCCTGTTTCCTAATGGATACAACTGACTGGTTTCAATTTCATTCTTAGCCTTACAGATTTTCATGCAAGGCATGAGAGCAAAGACATTCCTAGAAAGGTATGTTTTAATTGTTTAAATCATGAGCACCTCTCAGTATAACTAGTTTTATCATCTGCCTTCGATTTGAAGCCTGCATAATAAGCTTTGTTTTCATAAAAAGTACTTCCTTTGCAGTAAAATAAATGTTTTATGACCCATAACAGTTCACACTTTCTTTACAAAGCAAAATAATAGCAACTTGAGTAATTTTAGCTTCTCTAAGGTCACACTTCCACAAACAGGTGGCTCTAAGGGTCTCCTAAAATAGACCTTTGTGGTGTGAGATGGAGAGATTCTGTGTTGTTGTAGAGCTTATCCAGTCTCTATAAGAATTACCTGAAAACATGAGTGCAAAGCAAGATAAGCATAAAAAAAATAATGAATAATGCTATACTAGAGTCATCTTCATGGAATCATAGAATTGTTTGAGTTGGAAGGGACCTTTAAAGGTCATCTAGTCCAACTTCCCTGCAGTGAACAGGGACACATACAACTCAGTCAGGTGCTCCGAGCCTATTCCAGCCTGTCCTTGAATGTCCCCAGGGATGGGGCACCCACCACCTCTCTGGGCAGTCTGTTGCAGTGCCTCACCACCCTCACTGTAGAAGACATTTTCCTTATATCCAACCTAAATCTCCTCTCTTTAAGCTTGAAAAGTTTTCACAAGCAGTGGAAAAAATGAGAGTGATTCATTGCAGTTACAATTAGGACACATATATATTTCCCACTAGCAAGTGATCTTGGAAGAAATATCTCTGTGATTATAACTTTGGAGGAAACTTAACCAGGAAAGAAAGGAAATTAAAATACTTAAGTTCAAGGCCCAGAGGAAAGTATCAGATCTGTTTTTGAAAAGGCACCATTTGATCCTAACACAGATCTGCATCTGGGTTTTCTAAATAGCACTTATCATTATAATGAGATGAATTTAATCCATTGAACTTTGAAATCTTACCTTAAACTAGATGCTGAATGCTGTTGCTTGAACCTCTGTAATTGAAAGACAGATATGTTTAAGTGAAATATTATCCTGGTAATTTTATTTAATGTTTAACATGATGTTTTGGTGTAGTACCCACAGTGTCCCACAAATGCATTTATAGAAGCTACAATATAAAACAAAAGCCTAATTTTATCATTTTTAGTACCCCTTATGTGTATACTTTAACTCAGGATATGCAGAATGCCAGCTGATATTGCTGTGGTGCGCTTACATTTTCCTGAGATCTTTAGAGAAATCTATTCGATGAAGTAGAGTTTCCCATAACGTCAAATTTAAGTTTTAGGACTTTAAAAATAAAAAGGAAAGCCTACTTATATTAATTATTATTTTGCAATTAATAGAATTTAAGCCTCTCTTGTAGAAGAAAATAGACATCATGGTTAGTAGAGGCTGTAGTTAGCCTTTTAAATCCACAACCAGGCACCAAACTGAGTAACAGGAATTTTTTCTCAAAAGCTGAAGGTCCATCTGTTCCCACTGAAACCAGTTTGTGGTCAGGTACAAACCGAGGGTAACTTGCTCTACCATGTTGGGTTACTACCACTGTGGGGGAATATTTGGCTTTAATATAAAATCGTTGCAAGTGAAATAAAAGGAATACATTTACAAAATGTAATTTTAATCCCAGTTGAGCAGGCAGAAATAAAATGCCCGTTTTTCCTTAATGGAAACAGTTTTCTTATGAATGCAGTGGGCATGCTTTGGATATTCATTTAGAGCTATTTTAGGTAGAAGTCTGACTGCTGTTCAGTGTTCTCAAAGCGCAGGCACCAGATCCCTGTCATGCTGGCACATGGTGTCTCTAATTAATTGGAAATGTAACAGCAGGCTCTGGGGAGTTGCAGCAGAGAAGATGCCCAGAGGAAGGCATGCTTCCCTGCATACTCAAAGCACGGCTCTGGGGTGGCTTTCTGCAGGGGCTGGTGGGGAGCCCTGGAGATGTTTGCTGCAGGAGCCTGCACCTGTTGCCAGCTCTTGTAGTATCCAGAGGATGGGGTTTGTGCAGGGGACAGGAAGGTCAAAGCCTCAGGTTCTGGAGAGTAGCAGTGAGGCAAGAATTTTGGTTTGCGTTAAAACAGAGAAGTTCATAACCCAAAAATGAGTTAAAATGTTAATCTGACTGTGCCCTACAGGTTCAGAGTGCAAGCAGAGGGTTTGCAGACAGCAATCAGAAGATGCAGATATTCTTGATTTCTAAATGTCTTCATAAAATGGATCTCATTTCTTTATTCTTGTTTGAATCCTGAAATTTGGGGCATTTGGTGTTGACCGACTCCAGTCTGGTTGCTTTTCTGGATGCGTGTGTTCACCAATCCTGTGATGTTTTTTCTTTCCTCCTTGTTTTATTCATTCTATGATCCTTTGAGAATCTCCTGGCAGATCAATAGCCCTAGTTTGGCTGGACATGAAAGATGGAGCTGCCCAGAAGCAGAGTGTCTTGTGGGCTGCCATTTGTGGCCCCTGCTCTTGATGCTTTGGTGCTAGAAAACACACTCAGGATGTGATTGCCACTAGAGGACTGTTCCTGCTTGAGTGTTCAGTTCTTTGCATGGCACTGAAAGATTGGAAGGGAAGGGAGCTGCAGGAGGGCAAGCTACGTGTGCCTCATCTCTGAAGTGTTCAAGGCCAGGTTGGATGGTGCCCTGGGCAGCCTAATCTCATGTGTCATTTCCCTGCTCATGGCAGGTGGGTTGGAACCAGATGAACTTTAAGTCCCTTACAACTCAAACCATTCTGTGACTCTATGAGCAAGAGCAGAGCATGTGTGCTTGCCACAGCTGCCACTGGAGCACCACTGTTTGCCCCTTGCTCCCACTGGCAGGGTGCTAAGCAGAGGGTAGGCAGATGCTAAAACACTGGTATGCCTGGAATATGAAAGGGTCAAGAGAGGAGAGAATGGGGTGAGGGTTTTTATACCATGGGAAGGAGAAGCTCAGCCTAGTGATATTCTGCGAGTTCAGTGGTCAGGAAATGGCCTTCAAAACTGTAATGTAAACTTCAAACAAAACCTGATGACTGCACCAGTGTTCATGGCAGAGTGTTCATGGCAGCATATGTCAGTGGCAGGGGCTTTGCCCTGCCGTGCTGTCCCACTGGGATCTGTAAACCCTTATCCTACCTTATGAGAAAGGTACATAGAGGCCCTTTGTCTCCCAAGGATGGATGTTACAATGTCTCCCAAGGATGGATGTTTAGAGTCTTCAAGTCTTCACTAACCTACGCTGATCACATGCAGTTGTGGGTTATCCAAGATGGCTTCATATTTTTAAATTCTGATTCCTTCATGCCTGGGGGCCAGGGACCAGGGTGTGCTACTCAGAAAGGATTTGGCTGCTTTTGTAGATGTAGTATCTGAGCATTTTCTGCTGGTACTTTGTACAGCTTGACAAGCATCTGTCATGTTTGTTCTCTCAGCTTTTCCTCCAGAAGGGAAATGTTGTCACTAAATTAGTTTGTTTTGAACAAATATATGTGTGTGTAATTACACATATTTGTATGTGTGTATGTGTAAATATAACACACACACACACACACATACCGTGTGTTTTATAGGAAGGGATGATAATTCCCTTTTCCCAGGAATGTGAAATCCCAACAGAAAGCCCTTTGTAGTGTGGAGTCAAGCCAGTGAGATCCATACAGTGCTGTTTGTTAGAGAACAAAGCTGCCAGGCTGTTTATCTTTATTCTGAGACTATAAATGGCTTTCAAGCAGTGTTTGCAACAGAGAGATAACTAACTGAAACAGATCATGACTGAATCAAGTTTCTTTATTCAGATCACAGTCCATCACTGGATACCACAGCAGCCCTTGTCCTTATACTGGTGTTCCCTGTCCACACAGCTTAGCATCCTTGAACCCCCCAGCAGCACTTACCACAGTGCAGAGGCTAAACAAGTACCTGCCATGTGGTGGCTGTGATGTAGGGAGGCTAGTTTAGGATGGTCCTGCTGTCCATCCACTGCACCTTCCCTGCTGTCTATTAGCCTTTTATGGTCTCTTATCCCTGGTCAGTGGTTATTGCTTATTTGTGTGTGGTATCTGATGGTAACTTCCTTCACGTTTATCTGTAGTGTCTTGTTTCAATCCATCACACCTTGTGTTAAGGTTTGTACTTCTGCTTGGTTGCCCAGGGTTCTACTTCAGCTGTTTTGTACAGCATTTAATTCCAGGCACTCTGTTTTTCACCCTTGCTTTTTGGACAACAGAATGTATCAATTAGGTCCTAAAATGGCTGTCCTGGTTCTCAAGTCTCCCTTCAAAACCCTACAAGTTGCTCATGGTGGATGATAAGCACCAAGCCAATCTGGGTACGTCCCATGACTTGGATCCATGATCTACTGGTTGCTAGGTCCAGCTGCACTTGTTGCTGTACCAGCATCTCAGGTCCTTGCTGCTGAGTGTTCAAGTTCAGCCTTGTAGGACTGTATTCAGCTGTGCAAACCAGAGTCTGACTGACTACAGGGATTGGAGTTGTTACTCAAATAGTACTAAACTATGTGAAGAAACTTGGGACATAACTGCAGACCAGTTAAAAGGTGTCAAAAAGTGCATTGCTGTGTTGGTAGTGAATAGTTTGGGTAGAAGAGTATTATTGCTTTTGAAAACTTGGAAGGATTCACTGAGTAGCACAGTAACACAGTTACAATTGTGTTTAAAATTATGTATACACATAGTCTCATAACAGAGTAGGCAGTTGTAGGTGAAGAGGCACTCACTGTTCTGGGCTGACAGGTCCAGGACATTTCCTCAAGTGGGACTGTGTGACCACCATTCTCACAAGTTCCCAAATATTCCCAAATATCACCTGTGTGCCTTCTGTTTCCTCCAGTGATGTAATCCTCAAATTACTGAGGGTCACTACACTCCTCTGTAATGATTTGGATATCTGCTTGGGATATTTTCCAATTCCCTGTGCTGAAGAGGAAATCCACCCTGGAGACAGAAAATTGGCATTCATCACACTCATAGTGCTGGCAGCTCTCCCAGTGAGTCTCCTAAGTGGCCTGATGTTGCAAGAGGGGATGAGCTGAGCAAGGATCTCCAGCTTCTTTTAGCTGTATTGGCCATGCATTCTTCATCCCAGCTTACAGCTTGGAGTCCTTCCTGTGTGGTTTTTGTTCGAGCCCCAGTGAGATTAATGAAGTTAGTCATGCTGCTAATTACCCCATGTTCTAGTTGCAGCAAGTCCATTTGTGTAGATAGGCTCCTCTAGTTGATACCTGTTGTGTGGTTGATCTAGTTTTTCCCTTCCACTTCCACCTTCTCCTGTCTTGGCATTTCAAGCCTGCATTAACAGTGTTTCATATCTGTTCCACAGCGTGGTTACTCTGTCTTAGTATCACAGTGTTCTTTTCAGCACAGAAAGCTCTCAGAGACATTAGCTCTCTTGGTGCAATTGGGATAATGATCTCACACATGGATAACAGCATGGGCTCCAAATAGGAATATGGACCACCGCATGGACTTTCTCCCCTCTTTATCTGCTCTCTTGGGCATACTTCATTGGTTTGAGTGGAACAGTGCTTGAACACTACAGCTACCACATTAATTTTAGTAATGCAAGTGGACTCTTGTACTGTCATCAACTGTCACATGGGTGGGTGACATTTATGCAGATGAATTGTGAACAGTTTAGAATGTCTAGTTGGGTTGTTATTTCCTCAGGTTATTCAGAGTTTTCCTTCTACCTCCTTGGGTAGGGGAAAACTTACTTCCCATGCTGTGCTAGTAGATAAGTATGAAGCTGAAGGTATCAGACAAATCCCTGCGCATAGGTTAAGTTTCCCTGTAGCAGTCTCCCATCGTCTTGCTGGTGGTTGTCCAGTGCATGGGTTTTGTTGAATCCTGATTGGCTTTCCAGATTGTTGGTTGTTGGTCTCTACAGCAAACGTCTTGTGTCATACTGTTGCTGCAATGGTTGAGTCAGGTGTGTGTGACAGAAATGTGGACTGGGTTGGTCACAGTAGTAACAGTAAGGTAACGGGAAGGTAAGAGTAGAGAATGGCACAGACAGAGCTGTCTCCTCAGTGTCACACCCTTCCCCATTTGGGCTGTAGACTAAGAAAGCTAGTTTCTGTATGAGAAGCCTAGAAACCATCCAGTGTCACATCATCAAGAGCAAGTGCCTCCTCCCAAACCTGTTTCCATCCATATCTATGCCATCGCAAAGCCCATAATTCAGTAGTGGGTGTTGGGACAGCTCCAATCGTCTTGCTTGACTGAGCATGAGGTACTCTTCTTCCTGCTTTTAAGGAACATATCCCACCTTGACCCAGACCTTGCTTAGTAGGGCAGTATTCTTTGGTGTAGACAGACCTTCCTGTCCTGCAATAGAACCAAGTGGGACATCCAATGGAAGTGTCTGTCCATGCTACCTGCCCACCCAGTAGGTGTGACTCATAGTGGGTCTTTTGCTTCATGATAGAGAGGTAAAGCCAGAGAAGAGCCAGAAAGGTGCATTTACTATCAGTGGACAGAAATACGGGGCTTGGTGCAGGATCCTGCTTTTTTCAGGTCCTGTATAGTTGTGTAGGTAGCAGCAATCCCATATCTGTGGTTTTCCGCAGCCACTGGGAAACTCTCACTGGCCTGAGAGGATTTTGCCTCTGATGTTCAAAGTGTTGATGCCATCACATGTGGGTTGGGGACTTCTGCTGTCCAGTCTCCCATCAGGACTCCTACCTGTTGTAGTGCTCATTAGGGAAATGTGGCCCTGACTTGTTGCCATGGATCTGTTCCTGTCTTAATACCTATCTGGGTGAGAGCCATGGTGGCTTAATGCAAGCATCAAAGCCTGGTCAGACACACTGCATCACTTTTCCCAGTATTTGCAAATTCCTGTGAAATTCGTAAGGGTCCTTTGGAGATGTAGCACCTTTCAATACAGGGCTGGGTACGTGACACCAGTCTGCTGTGCAGGTGGACACTTAGAAGTTACTTACAGAAGGAAACATCCTCTTAGGTCTTCCTGCAAAGGAAGTGAGTCCTCGAAGACTCAATTTTTGGCACAATGAATGAGAAAAACAATCTCAATACTGCAGCATTATTTATGTCTTTAATATACAGTCATTAATAATATAAAATAAAGGCATCTAAGCATGGATTTCTGACAGCTTGACCTGTCATTAAGTCACTGTTTTCACTGAAGCAAATTGCACTGAGGGATTTAGTACACGGGAAGCATAAAGATTTCAAAATGCGATGTTTCTTCAGACCACGATGAAAAACTGAATTCTTAGAATGTTTCAGAATAGCACATTCAACTTCACTTCCCTTGAAGAGGTTCGTTCTATCAGTGTCAAAATATTTCATTGACTTTAACATTTAATTTAGTTGAATAACTAAGCTCTGATAAAGTACATATCAAGTGAAAAATGCAATTGCTATTTTAATTTTATAAGAAGAAAATGCATTAATATAATTTACCTTGAAAATTAACATAATACTTCTATTCTGACCTATTTTTACCCAGTCTAATAAGTATCTTGTGATGCAAAATAGTTCTAGGAGATAATTTTCAAAAGCTCTGACAATAATTATCCCCTAAAAGCATTAAAAAGCAGGCACTCAGCCAGGAATAACAGCTCAGCCTGGCACCCCGGGAAGTTCCTCCTTCTGTCCTGCTCAAAAACCTTATCAATAGGTGACTTCAATAGTACAAGCCATTGCTGATGTGGAAAGACAACAGTTAACAATTACAGTCACAAAACTGTATCAGAGAAACCTCATCCCTTTTCTGCTTTGCTAGGAAGAACCTCTGTAACCTCCCTAATGTAGCTTCATCCAACAATTAACTAATACTTGTACCACGATGTGCTTCTCTTTCCCTCAGTTTTGACAGGGTTCATTCAGTACTGAAAGACGTGCTGGAGTGGTACCAAGCATAGGCAGACACCTACAGAGATACATACAAATCTAACTTATTTTCCCCCAAATGAGTTTCAGTTATGATTCCTGATTCTCCTGGTTTCAGTGTGTCTGAAGTAATAGGCAGGGCAGCTTGCATGTGTCTTGTGTTTTTGAGCTACAAAGTTCATGACAACTGACGTGTTACAAAGCATTTTCTTTCTTCCTCAAACAGCTAATATGCCAGAGGATTACCCAGATCAGTTCGATGAGGTAGTGGACTTTATTCAAGCCACTATTAAAAGACTGAGGAGATCGCCAGATAAACAGACTCCGATTTTTTCTAGACGGGAGAGGAACCGGCAAAGTGCAGCCACAAACGTAGAGAATTCCAGCAAGAAGGGAAGGAGAAATCAAAAAGGCAGAAATCGGGGATGCGTCTTAACAGAAATACATTTAAACGTGACTGACTTGGATCTGGGATATGAAACCAAAGAAGAGCTCATCTTCCGGTATTGCAGTGGGTCTTGTGATGCAGTTGAGACCACGTATGACAAAATTTTGAAAAACTTAACCAGAAAGAAAAAGCTAGTCAATGACAAAGTGAGGCAAGCTTGCTGCAGACCCACTGCCTTTGATGATGACCTGTCCTTTTTGGATGATAACCTGGTTTACCACATACTGAAAAAACATTCCGCGAAAAGGTGTGGATGTGTCTGACTCTTGTGCGCTGGAGGTGGCTCCAGTTTTGCATTCCTGTGGCGATGAAAAGAGAGGGACCAAGGTTCCCGGGGATGTGTCTGCTCAGAACAGAATGAAAAAGGACCAAGAATGCGGAACGAGGGGCGTGGGAGCCTGGGGGGTGAGAGGTGGCCTAAGAGATGGAGGTTTTTGAAGTCCTACAGGCAAGTAAATAAAAGCGTAGGTGGAGATGCCAACAGCTGGATGGCATACGCGCTCCCTTTCCCACTTGACACGGTCCACCACCAGTGAGACTTGCAACCATGAGGAACGTGCTTAAAAACACAGCCCTGCAGTACTGCATTGCTGTGGGGCTATCCCCACTTGCATCAGGAAGCTGAGCCTGTACCCTCAGCTCTACCCAAAGACACATTGTGCTGTTGGTCATTGAAGGTTGGTTCTTCAGCACTTAAGACAACTTCTAAACTGTAATAAGGTTAACATCCTGTGTAAGATGGTATCAGGCAGAAGCCAAAATTCCCAGGCTCAAGTTCTGTAGGACCAGTGTCAGTACAAAGCAAATGGGTTCCACTTACTGGTTAAGTTTGGTTATTTCCATCTCACGTTTCTTCAAGATAAGTGTAGGATTTTATTATTCTGCTACCTATGAAAACAAATTGAGTTTTTAAGCACTTCTTCCTAGTATAGTAAGTGAAATAAGCCTGGCATACACAAAATGTGTTTCTTTTGGTTTACAAAGGACTAATGTCACTTGCGTAGCTACATTTATATTTGGTCATTGTGAGTGAGCAGAGACTACTTGATGCAATGCATCCGTTCAGAGACATAAATATACAGAAGATATTTATTAAGATTAAGTTATTGTTATTTATTACAGTTCAGTAATGAGTCTCCTTTCCTTATTTATTAAAGTTTCTTTTCAAAGGTGCCAAAGTAGAAGGTGCTTGGAAGATACGGAGAGACAAATACGTTGGGAACAATGGTCCGTGCTATTGAAGGTGTTAACTTGAATGCAAAAAATCACTTACTTTACCTTTTTTACTTTTAAACAAAAACCTGATTACGTTCACAAAATGTAGTGCCGAAGTCTGCAGCCCTTCCTCATGTTCAGTAATACTTCTGGAAATGACTATGGTCATACCTGTTCAGGAGCAATGCAACCTGTAGAGAAGCAAATGCAGCTCAGCGTGAGTGAGGGCCACAGCACTTGGCTCAGCATTAGCCATTTGTTAGGCAAACTAATTCTAGTCATATTTTAAATGTAGCCACAATTTTTTTCTCACACTTTTTGCCAACTGACCTCATGTAACTATTGACAGATGGAAATTAATCACATTTAGCCTTAGAATTTCTTGTAGTTACTTAAGCTTTTCCTTCCATATTTCCATGTAGAAAAGGTTAAATCCCTCTTTCTAGTTAGCCCTGGATTTAATATAGCCTTCAGGTAAACGATTGTGTTGAATAACCAAAGAGTTTTGTATAATTTGCTGAAATATTACAGGGTCATACCCACACAGCAGAGCAGTCTGAGTTTCCTTACAGCGAGGGAGGCTGTACAGCAAGGGCGTTCTTACCTGCCGCTCTCCCATCCTGGAGTCTGTTTTCCTGAAGGAGCCGCAGTGCAGGTCTCTAGACATACCTGACAATCGGTGAAGCATCAACTCCCGCAAAAAAAGGAAAAACAACGGGAGGAAAAAAATCCCTGTTGAAAAACAGAAGTGATGGTCCAACCATTTATCTCACACGTGCAATGGCTCTCCTCACTTGTTTTGCCCTGGGCCCCTCGGAGCACCACAAAAGAGGGGCCTAGTGGTCCAAAAAGTCCAGAACACATGTAGGAAGTCGTACCACGCGTACGAAGCAAAACTCAGCACCGACCGCTGCTGCTTCCTCGGGCTGAGGTTGGCTGCGCAGAGCCCACCTGCGGGCTTTTGCAAGGCCATGGGGACACCTCGGAGTACCCCAAAAGAAGGGTCTAGCGGTCAGAAAAATCCAGAACACACCTAGTAACTTGTACGATGTGTACCAAATGAAACTCAGCACCCACTGCCACTGCTTCCTTGGGCTGAGGTTGGCCATGCAGAGCCCACCTGTGGGCTCTTTTTGCAAGGCCATGGGGACACCTCACCCTGTGCAGGGCAGGGCACAGCTGAGATACCGCCAGAAGCACCTGCGAGCCAAGAGGCGCTCGCTGCTGGCGGAGAGCTGGACGCAGTGCTTGGGGCATGCACGGCTCCGTTGCTCAACACTTGCCCCCAGCGCATTTTATGAGCAGCAGATCACTATGTTCAAAATACAAAAGGGTAAAGTTTGTGATTTTTTTTTTTTTTTGGTTTTTGGCTTCTTTTTTTTTTTCCTTTTTTTTTTTCTTTTTAAGACCTTATTGAAAACAGGAGTGTGCTTCTCTGGAGTTTTTTACTTCACCTGCGATTTATGTCTCAGTCATTTGTGTTAATCAACCAAAGTTCTCTACAGACTTTATTTTTGTACAATATTCATTTTATAACTTTTTACAAAATAAACTCATTTCTATTGTTACTTGTTTGTTGCTTGCCCTTCTTCCCCTTTGTACCACTTCCAGGTTACAGTCCCCAGCCTGTGCAAGGCAGCACTAAAGAAACAGTCTTCAGCAAGGTCTTTCTGCAAGGGAGCATCCACTTTTAATGTGGGTTGGAGTTTTCTGTAGCTTCTGGAAGAGGTTACCCAGAGATGTGGTGAACACCTCGTCTCCGGAGACATTCAAGATCAGACTGGACCAGACTTTAGAGCACCTGGTCTGGCTGTGGATGTCGTTGTTCATTGCAGGACAGTTGGACTGGATGAACTTTAAGGGTCCCTTCCAATTCAAATGATTCTACGATTCATAGTAAAACAGTACTAATGGGTGACGTGACTGCAGTGACTCCAAAAGATGCCATTATAATACAGAGTGGCAGGCTTGAGAGTGGCAGTTACCCGTGCTGTCTTTCACCCACACCAGGTTGCAGTTTCTTTGCAATGGCCTTGGCAATGCAGTGCTGCAGTTCCTGCACTCGGGAAGTACACATTTTGCTTTTCTAACCTAGGCATTGCATCAGTTGGACTAAGTTCCATCCACTTTGGCAGTCATTTTTCCTTCTTTAAATAGGAAAATACCACTTGAATTTTACTTTTCCACCACCATCATGGAAAAGATGAGGTTTTGTGGCTGTGGCCAGCAACGCTTTCTCAACTGTTTTAAGTGCTGTAGATCCCATCACAGCGTCAATAAACACATGCAGTTGCAGATTTTGACACCGGGCTCCATGCACTCTTCAAAACTGCTGAGGAGAGGAAGAGGGAGTATCCAAGCAGCGAGCCAGTGAGCAAGATGCTTCCAGGGCTCACTGCACATCAAACGCTCGCTTAATGCACAGCATATGGATGCCTTGGTTTCATTTGTGCTGAGTGGAACTGTGCACGCAGCTCCAGCCAGCCACTGGAATGCAGAGCCAAGCTTGCAAGCATTGCATTGGCACTTTAAGCACATGAAACTAGAGGCATTGCTCCTTGCCTGTCTCTGTGCCTTGCAGCAAAAACCCGTCCACAGGGCACAAAGGCTGCTGACTGCAGCCTGGCTGAATGTGGCTCACCCAAGGCATTTGACATGAAAATGACCTGCAGCTTCGTGTTTTGTGGAGATCATGTGTTTCTAAGAGCTGGAGGGTGCGTCTATGGAAAACACGATGGTGAGATGCTCTGATGATGAATCTCTGACCTTGTAGCCCAAAACTCTCATCTCCTCCCATGAGAAAAAGGAAGCACGAAGTGAACCATAACGTCATGACTGGACTCATCAAAGCCTTTAACAGGCTGTGCAGTAGCTGGCAGGAGCAGACTTGCTTGCATGGAGCTGTTTCATTCTCCTTCCCCAAACTTTCCAGTGAGGGTAACACCGTTGAATGCAGATGAGGTTTCGCCATTGCAGCCCCAAGCTTGCCAATGCTGGCACCACCATCTTCATTTTCTGGTTTATGTAAGGGATTGCTGTATTTCCCTGGCAACCTGCATGCACTGAAACAGCCCGAAACCTTCAGCCAGCAGGTTGTATAAAGGATTTCAAAAAGGACTTAAGCTATCGTTTGTCACTAGACAGTGCCAGCACCAGAAGAGTGTTATTTTGCTGCTTTAAAAAGTGGGGAAGGCACTACCTCAGTTCTGTTCTGCAAAGATGAGGGAGGTCTTGAATTTGAAATTGTTTATCTCAGGGAATGCACCAATACTCCATTTACTGCATCCAGGCCTAAACTCATTAACTAAGGCCACAAGTTTTGTTTATCAATGTCCTGAGAAGAATTTCTTTTTTGTTTTGTTGCCTTTTGTTTGTTGGTTTGTTTGTTGGATCAGTTAGCTTTGGTTTTGGACATACATGAACTGGACAGGAAATGCGGGTACTTCGGAGGATGGCGAGTATGAACAATACAACTTGGTCCCTCCAGCAGCAGGAATGGTGGTTGTCTCCATAAGCCACCTTTGGGTAGGATAGTATGAGAGAAACTGCAGTCACATCAGATCCTGCTGAAAGCTGTCAGTGCTCTCCAGCCAAGATGCCTGGTAGTAGCACTGATCTCAGTGCAGACAGGATGAGGTAGGCAAAGCTCTGTTTGTCTTTAGACTGTTCCACCTCTGCCCACAAAAGGGGAGACAGACCAAAGGCAGGGCAGGAGGGAACTAGCAGCAACCTCAATCCTTGCAGTCTGGACGGCTGGGCAAAAACACAGAGGAAAATATCAGGATGAAGAAAACAAATGGAGCTGACACGTTGTATAAATAGGTCTTCAAATGTCATGTGTGGCTGGAACAAAGATGTTTTGTTCCAGGGCAAGAGACAGCTTCAGATGGCTCAGTAATACACATTGAGAGGTTTGCTTATTTGGAACAGTCCTCTTCTAATGAAAAGGTTAATTGTGTTGCAATGGAAAGAGAAAAGGCTAAGCAGAGGCCAGGCCTGCACTCCTCACCCTAGCAAAATCTCCCACTGGCTTCAGTGGAGATTTTCTATAGCAAATGTTGCAGGATTCTAATGGTACCATAAATTATACAGTAGGTATGTGCATGGGTCAATAACGATAGCTAAACAAACCATATATTCTGGCAATATTAATACCACCGGCTTGTAGAAGAGCCACAGGAGCAGCCAGATCAAGAAACCTAGAGCTGAGCACAGCCTGGCCCAGGAACTCCCCTGACCCTGCATCACATCCAGCTCTCAAGGTGTCATCACTTGATTTTTCACTGAAAACTGCAGCATTTAATTCCCTTTTCCCTCACCAGTGTGGAAACTTCTCTGCTTTGCAGCTGGCCTGCACACCTCATCCCTGAGTGCTCTGGGAGAGCTAAAGCCACTGACAACTGCCTCAGAGCTGCTTCATTGGCTGCCCCAGAATTACTTGTGTTTCACAGGAATGTAAATAAGTGCATCAAAGCTGTTGCATTTGCTGGTCACATTCACATTATGATACAAGATTGTATCTGTGTATAATACCCCTAATCTTTTTGTTTCCGTTCCTCCCTGTTTTGTTTACTAATTGTGTACTCTAACTTGTTTCATGCACACTGAGATTTCCACAGCTTCAAGACCTTTCAGCGTGATCTTGCCGTGCTGCTAATTCCCAATTCATTGCTGCTCTCGCTCTGCTTTCTCTTCCTTTGCTGTCTCATCTCTCCCACATTAATCTCTGGCCCCACAGGTGCTGTAAACATGTCCAAATATTCCCTTATTTCTGGTTAAAACCAATCCCATCTGAGATACTACAGGGGTAAACAGGCACTCTGCTAGAATTTGGTATTATTTTTAGTAGTGGTTTTAATGCAGAGATGAAACTTTTCCTTAAGAAAGAAAACACTGCAACTTAGAGTTTAACTTTGGATAACTCCAAATATCAAAAGAGTAAGGGGTTCCTTTCCGACAGGACCAGACTAGTGAGTGATTGTGCAGCCAGGGCAAGGCTGAAATCTCCTGGTACCGAACCGATAGCTGTGTCACTCAGTTGGGAAAGAACAGAAATGTGGATTCAGAGCCCTTTTTCTCCCTGGAAAACCCACCCTGCTTCCAAAAATGTACAGGTCAGAAACACCCTAACCCAGATGTTTTATCAGTGCCTAACAGCCCTCAGCAGGTCCATCTCTCACTGGGATGACACCCAATATCATCTTCAGTAAATTTATTCTTTGGGGCTGTTTAATTCTATGCAATGTGAGCAAGCTCTTCCCTACTGATGTCAGTGCTGTCTTTCACTGGTTGCCCACTTGATTTTGTGTCCTGGTGAGTCACCAATCCTCCTCCACTTTCATGGTCTCCAGACCGAGGAGCCCTCCTACTTTCCCCCTTGCAATTAGTCCATGTACCTCCAGGGGGGATTGAGAGAATGCTCCCATCAGGATTCTGCATGGTAGCAAACTCTAGATATCCACAAAGGTTCAGTGGTATTTTCTTTTCTATTTTTTGTTCTTCTCACAACAATTCCTTTCAGGTGCCGGATGGGGAAGTCATCAGGTACTTCACTTTAGAGGGAGTTTTTTTGCATACTTCTGGGAATTTCCTTCATTTAACACTTAACATTTTGCCAAATATCAAGTCTGAACCTAACTCCAGTTGTGTCAGTTGATATATGATACCCTCCAGCAGCTGTAACAGGTTCCCATCCTACTGCTGTGAAACCACTGCATACAGTAGATATGGAGAAGCAGAAGGCATTGCCCCAGGGCTGTGCTGCTACACGACACCCACTGCCCAGAGTTGTACACATATGAAGACTTCAGTTCTCCATGTTTGAGCCAACTATATGACTTAAAGACAAATCTTGAATCTTGTTGCCCACATAAAGTTAATTAAAGGGATCTTCTCTTCTGTGAGCTACCAAAAGGGCAGCCTTGAAACAAAAAAGATAATCTGCAAAGAGATGGCTCTGCCTGAAATCAGGAATGACTGGAGGAAAGGACACCACAGTAGCCAAGGCCAGACAACAGTATCCAAATACTGCTGCAAACAAAAGATTCAGGGACCAAAGAAATGTGGCACAGGCCATCTCTCCTATCTGTGAGGACCGGTGAAAGTGTTTCTGCCAGGCCTGGTAACAAGATGGTAAATGCAGAAATGTACCCAGGAAAGAAAGGTCTTGAGGATCCCACGTGGACTGGGTGCCTACCACTGTGAAGTAATAGAGATGACCTAAGGGGCATATGTTTGGGAAGATCTGGAGAATGTCCTGCAGCAGTATTTTCTTGTGTTTACAGTAGAGCTCAAATTCCGTTAACATCAAACCTTTTCCTATCAGGGATATCTGGTTTCGTTTCAGTTGCAAGTGGGAATCTCATTTAAAAACCCACAGCAAGTCAGCGATAACAAGGTATTTTTGCAAGGAGTATGAAAACTTCCCTTTCTGATTCTGACAACTGGTGGAACAAAATTTGGAGTACCTAAAAAATAACTAAAAAAAAATTGGAATCTGTTCCATTAGCTTATTAAGACATCCTTGGTAATACATTAAGCTGATTTCTTACTGTTGGTAATATGTGGTTATTATAGGACAATAAACATGTGTTTCAGTAGGAGTTCTGCAATTTATATTTGACTGTGAGCCTGTACATTGTATTTTCTCATGAACTAGTGAAGCAGCTCTGTGCCCTGGTATCTCTTTGGCTAGCTGCTCTGGAGAAATGACTTTATCCGAGCCAACCCTATTAAATTTTTGATTATTCTTTTGAAATAGATGTGATAGTGGCTATGTTTAATACAAACAATTCCCTCATAGATTTTCCCTGTGTGACACCAGTGATGTTTGGGATTTTATTTATTTATTTATTTATTTTTGCATAAAGTGAAGTAATGAAAAGCCTATTATTTTTTTCCACATCCATGTCTCCTGAAGGATAAATAGAAAACAGCAGGAGAACCCGGAATCAGAGGCCACAGTGACGCTGTTGCATCTGGGACAAGAAAGTTCTCTAAAAGTCTCCTGTATTGGTTTGTTTTACCCATCCAGTGATATATCATAAATCTCCTTTATCTTCTTTGACACTGTCTAACTATAGGTTCAGAAGTGTACTTTAAAATTACACCATGAGAAGATTTTTGAGCAAATATGGTAAAGCCTCTCTTAAAAACAAAGGTAATCCCTCTGAGCCCTCATGGTCTCAGTCATGTTTATTCATCTCTTCCAGTGTTATAACTCAATAAATACAGCTATGGCTTAGCTGGGACAGCCACTAAATGTATAGTTTTATGGCTAAGTCTGCTCTCTGGCACTCATTTAATCATGTGTTTTATTGTCAGCTCTTCTCAAACTGTCAAACGTTGTTCCTTATGAAAGAGAGACCTGCTTTCTGTAACACACATCCGCCCTAGTCCCACTCATCATTTGGTACTATTGCCTTTCTTTTCTCTAAGCTGTTGATGACATTTATGGCTGTTTTTTCCCAAGAAGTAGTGTGGGTTTTTTGTTTTAAGCAGAGCCTCTTTTTCACTTTTTAGTGCTCTGGCTCTATAATTTCTCACACACACTGGAAATGGCCCAGCTGATGTGCTGCTCTTACTTCCATCCTCCTGCAAGAGCCATACACAGCAGTGAGAGCTCACTGTGTGTGATGGTGTCAGCACCCTCCAGGCCCCAGGGACAGCTCCTCTCCAGCTCGGCTCCATGGCACTGGGAGCTGTGTTCATATATCTTAAAAAGAAGACTGACTGGTTTTCTCATCATTTTCAGGCTCCGTAGCTTGCTTCTCCAACAGGAAAAGTTGTCTTCCCGTGGCCATGGTGGTAGGGAACTGCAGCCCCATTCTCCTGGAGCTGTGCAGTGCATCAGTATTTGTGGCAAAGCAGAGGGAGAGCACTCCATCACTGCTGAGCTGAAATATCCCAGCAGGTTTAGGAAGAGACCCTTAGCCATACCTTCTGCCTACACACCATGTCCAGGTCACTGTGGGCCACAGTCACTCCTGGGTTGCCAGCAGCTGGTGCATGACCCTCTGGTAGCACCAGAGAAACACTACCTGAGGACACAGATCAGTTTCAGCAAGATGCATGGCCTTGCAGTGGCCACACTGTGATATCTTCTGTTGTAATGTTGAAATACATAAAGGTATTAGAGTCAATTCTGCTAGTAAAAAATGCCATCTTTCAGTCCTATGTTGGTCCACAAGTAGGTTGAGATCACCTGTGATCAGCCAGCTAATGGATGCTAACTGGCACCTTGAACACACACCTTGAACAAGATGCAATAAAGCAGAAGAGAGCTACTGTTCTGACAGCACACCACGACAGAACAGTCCTGCTGAAGACAAAGGAAGGTAACCTCCACATCATCACGGAGTGTGTCCAGAGAAGGACAACGAAGCTGCAGAGGGTTTGAAGCACAAGTCTTACCTATGAGCAGATGAGGGAACTGGGATTGTTTAGTCTTCAGAAGAGGCGGCTCAGAGGAGTCCTTATCACTCTCTACAACTACCTGAAGGAAGGCTGTAGTAAGATGGAGGTTGGCCTCTTCTCCCAGGTAACAGGACAAGAGGGAATGTCCTGAAGTTGCACTGAGGGAGGTTCAGGTTAGATATTAGGAAAAATTCATTCTCAGAAAGAGTGGTGATGCATTGGCACAGGTTGTCCAGGGAGGTGGTGCAGTCACTGTCCCTGAAGGTGTTCAAGGAACATGGAGATGTGGCACTGAGGGATGTAGTTAGTGGGCATGGTGGAGGTGAGCTGGTGGTTGGTCTAGATGATCTTAGAGGTCTTTCCAGCCTTAATGACTCTATGATTCTATGAATGTAATTTGAAAACACGATCCTAATACTGTGTTGTTGTACAGTTTTAATCTCACTGTTGTGTGTAAATGTAAGATACATGTGTGACTGTTTCCTGAAAGCGTTCCTTGACCCAGGCTCCCTACACTCTGTGGAGCTGCCGAAACCACGCTACAGGCAGAAAGGTGCTTGGGGCTGGGAGACTGGGCTGCAGTATCACTACTTCCATCCAACTAAAGAAAACCATCTTTTTGAGAACTTACAGAGAGCAATAACTGCACATTTCCTGACCCCAGCAGGGGCTTGGCAGCGAGCAGCCCATTTCAGCTGCTGACACCACGCACATCAGTGCTACGGACTTGCCAGCTCCCTCTGCAAGATGGCTGTAAAGTGTACACATAATATCTGGCAATAATCATACAGAGAAAATGAAAAAATGCCTCTCATTCATTGCAGACAAATGGTACGGTGCAATCCCAGGCAAGCTTTCCTGAAGCAAGCAACCTTCTGGATTAAAAAATAAATGGGTGAAAAGGGAATGTGGGGGCCTGAAGTCCTTGACAGGAAATGCATGGGAACTGTTACTTCAAAGAGGAGAGAAGACATCCAGGAGAAGAGCAAGTTCCTAAGCACAGCTTTTACTTATTGTTGAGAGGAGGAAAGCTGTGCCCATGATCAGCAATAGATCTCATAGGGATGCAGCAAGGCTCAGCACAGGGGCCAGGTTACACTAAGTGTTTATTTCTGGCATTGAAAGGCCTTGTGATGCTGCAGGGCTATGAGCCTTCTGAGAATCGACAGGCTTTCACTCCAGGCTTCCTCCTTTCAGAAGTTTTGTTGATCAGGGCCTATGATACCAATCCTCAAGGCCATCAGTACAAAGTGGTGCTGTTCAGCCTGAAGCAATATCTGTTGTTGATGTGCTGGAACATCATTTGAGCTGTGATGTTCCAGCTCTGGGCACCAGAATCCGGAGCACAACCAGAAGTCAATAGCTCTGAGCTGCATGGATGCACTCAGCCTGAGGAACCCAGCCCGTGTCTGTGCATCCAGTCCTCCCCCTAATGTCCTCCTCTGTCATTCCTGTACAAAATTGGCAGCTGCTCAAGAAAAAGACTCAGTAAACCTGGTGGAGAAATATATGTCATTTATACCACTGCTAAGAGTGAAGAAGATAGGTAGAGCGCATCATGTAAGTGAGCAAATAAAACACTTTTGAAAAGTATGGTAGGATCTTCATTATGGACTATGTCTGCTTCGAAAGCTAAGGAACACTACTATGTGTGGATAATAATCTAGTTCCCCTTTTAGCTTTTGAATATGTGTATTTATTAAAACAATTCAAGAAAGTTCATGACTCGACTACAGATTCTCAGTGCAATTGTAAAAAATTTCAAAATGCTAAAATCTATAGCTAATATGATCTCCAAGCCAACAGATCCATTGTAGCATCTCCATTGCCTATGGTCTAAGGGCTTGTCAACAGTTTATGGGCTGGTTTGGCCCAGTTCCATGACAACTGAGGCAGCGGACCCACGGACCCATGCCCTGGGAAAAGGGAAGGGAGAAAGGGAAAAGGGAAAAAGGAGATGGCAATGATCTGAGGTGGAAAGCTAATTTACTAAATAAGTATCAGAATGCAAAATAACACAATATAATACAATATAATTGGAATTGAAACTAATAAATCAAATAAAATGAGCAAGAGAGAGTGTCCGATAAACCGAAGGCCTTACGCTAACGCTGAAGGCGAGACGGCAGCGAGCACCCACTGCTGAGTCCATCCCAAAGGAAAGAGAGTGTCCCGTGACCGCAGACAGTTTTTATCTTTCCCTCTGAGTGGAAACACGTAAAAATACAAAGCAACACAAAGTCCTCTGGGGAAAGTAGTTCTTCTCTTCTGAGACAGGCATATCCATAACTATCCATGGAGCTGGAGCATTAACTCTTTAACTCTTAATGCACTACATGATGTTATGATGTGGAATACCAATAACAAAAAACCATGACAGGGCTATAAGCTGCTTTCCTGAAACTTTGCATGGAGTAACAGTTGGCGGCAGTGTCACCTGCACCTAGCCTGGATGGGAGATTTTTGGCTGGCAGCTGTTTTGCTTTCCCTTGTAAAAGCTCTGTTGTGTTTACTTCACTAAAGTTTAACTTGGCTATGATTTCATGGCTACTGAATTCACACTGCCCCCGGCCAAGCCATAGAATAGCTAATGACTCAATAAAGACGAGTGACATCATTAACCCAATACAGTAACTATTCAGATGCACACCGTGGTCTCCTTACATAACCACCTAATTTTAGCTGTTGAGTGAACAACATACAGTACCACAGTGTATTATGAGCTCTGAATATCTGTCAAATATCCAGATGCTTTTTTCAAGGTTATTTTATTTTCCCGGTTTAAAATTATTTCCTTACTCAAATCTCTGTTATTTTTCCTCCAGAAAACCCTCTTTTCAAAATATGCTGAAGGCTTCTGCCACCCCTGATCATCTTGAGACATCATTAGCTGGCCATCAGAGCTGTAACAGTGCTCACAGCTCTCATGTACCGCACAGGGCTTTGGGTTCTTACAATAGCTGCAAGTAAGTCCTGAGAAAGCAGTAAGGTAATAAAAGCCATAATTCAAGCTCCAGACATGCTTGCACTCAAGTAAAGGCATCTGGTTTGTTAAAAGTGTCTGATTCTTACAGTTTGAGAAAGTATTGACAAGTACACTATTAAGCAGAAATATTTGGGAGTGAGTACTTCTTTTGATACGTACTTCCACAAAAGAGTTGTAGGCCATTCCCAGCCACACAAATACAGTCACATCTGATGATGTTTGTACATGCAAATTCCAGATTAAAGATAAAAGTGTGGCTTAAAAGTGCAAGCTATAGTATTGCAATCTCCCTAGATGCATCCTCCACTTTTGAGAAAGAAGGAAAAGAGTAGGGCTCCTGTTTTAGGCATCCCAAGTGTGATGTGTGGGCAGGTGCAGGGCAGGTGCCCCTTGCACCCATGCATTCAGTATTGCAGTCCCACACAAAGCCAGCTTCGTTATCCCACTCGGTCTGCCTAGTCTTTCTCAAGCCTCATGTTTGGTATCTTTACATAAGCATGCTCTGGCACTGGGAAGCCTATCTTTAAATGCCTAATTTAAAGACATCTATGGTGTCTTTCATCTAAATCACTTAAAGCACTGAATCTCAAAAGTCCCTGTGCCTGACAGGAATATATTAAAAAGTGTTTGATGAATTTATTTGCAGTTACAGAGAAGATTCAACACTCTCTGCAAGGCTTGAACCTAGGTACTTTATTGAGAAGGATGCAGAAGGAGCTGAAAATCCAGCTCCTCTTGTGTGATTCCCAGCCCTGATAATCCTTGTCCCCACACTGGACATTTGGGTTACTCTCCCTGCACACTCCATCGCAGTGCAGCTGGGAGTGCTGGCAATTGGTCCCAGTCCCTCGTGTAGTCAACAAGCTCACCTCGGAGATATGCTCACATTATGCTGGCACAGATTCACTTCTTCCACTTTGCAGCGCTACAGCCTGCAGACAGAACCCTGGCCCATCTTCCTGCCTGGTTAAAACAAACCCAGTGTCATTGTGACAATCTCTGGAAAAACAAATACACTAAAACCTGAGGCAACATCCTCCACCAGCCAAAGTCAGTGCAGCTCCTCAGTGCTCATTTCCATTAGCAGAGGTGCTGGCTCCTGAGCTCTGTTTAGCCCTGTGCTGCTGGCACACTTTTGATCATGTTGTTGGCAGGGACTATTCAGAACACGTGGCACTGGAGATGAGTGTGTGCAGCTTGCAGGGTGCAGCTTGCCCCCAGAGGCATCCATCTTATTCCCAGTGGTATTTTGGTAATAAACAATGGCATTTCTTCATGTGGTAAAAACTGACTGTAAAACTCCCTGTGAAAAATTCCACTTAACCTATAGATTAAAAACGAAACTGAAGCCCAGCCGTCCAGGAATGCAGAGCAACGCAGCGAGAATGCTAATCATGCCTGGGGATGGGAGGCAGCCCTGCAGAGCTGCTGCCCTCCCAGGCATGTACCAAATGGCACAAGGGAAATAGCAGGGCATTGCTATAGCAAGGCAATGGCAACAGAGAACCTGCAGGACTGCCACCTCCACATTCATTCTTGAAGGCAGAGGGTCCTGCATTTTATATTCCAAGTTTTTAATTTAAAAGGGCTATCTGTTCAGTAATGAACTGTAACAACAGTGAGCTGGGGTGGCAGAGAGCCAGTTTCCTAAGGCCGTTCTCCTGCTGCATGCAGATCTGAGCACCAGGATGGAGCAGAGCTGTGATGCCACTGGATGAGCACAAGGTGCATTAGACAGCGTTGCAGCTCAGGATGCACCTCCAGGGAGTAATTTCACCCTGAGCTGCAGCATGATGTGCCCACCCTCTGCGGTGTGCAGATTGCTGTGACAAGCAAACAGCTGACGATGCAGTTACACAGCTCTGCAGCTCCAACGCAAAACCACAGAAGTTGGTTTACAACCATGAAGATAGGAGTATTTCCTTCATTCAGAAAGTTGTGTTAACAGACTTCCCAGCTGCACAGCTCGGTAAGGACACCGAAGGGATGCTGAAATAGCTGAACTGTATTCATGATCTGCCACTAATCTGACTTTGATTAACTCTCTCCACCTTGTATTTCTGTTTCTTCAATCCTGTAGCAATAGATGTTTTTCCCATTTAGACTCTTAGAGCAGATATCATCTCTGTTCTGAGAAGATACCAAAGAGAATTATAAAAGAACCTAAACGTTCCGGACATGGACAAAGATTCTTGTAGAACAGCAAAAAAGAAAGGCAGGAAGCAATGAAGGGATACTTGGTAGGATATGATTAGATTACTATTATTTCGTCCAAACAAAAAGTGTTTAACAACTTAAAAAAGCATTTAAAGCTCAGTCATAGACTAGAGGAGGGCAGTATGCAGGACTGCAGAACAGAAGAAACAGACAGAATATGTACCTCTTTGATGCTTATCTCATTTCCAGACATAAAGCTTTCCTTTTTCTTTTCCCAAGTGTAAACATTAAGTTAAAAGCTAGTAAAAAATTAACAAAAGAATCCTACAAATGGACATTTTATGGGTTCTCAAAAAAAAAAAACAAAGGGTTGTCACCTTGTGAAGAGAAAAATCTCTCCCTACATTTGGGAATGCAACAGCTATAATCTCCACTGAAAACCTTCTGTAATCTTCCTTATATTAGAGGGTGATTTTATGCTTAGAAGTATTACAGATGTTTAGAAAGTATTGTGGAAAATTTGAAAGTTTATTCATTGATTCTTTAATGGCTACAGACCACAACACACAGGCATCTCAACTGGACACTCAACTTCATCCATCAAGAGCACAGAGAGCGCATCCACCAGCCCTACTGCTCAAGGGAAGATTTTCCAAAAACTGCCATTGCAACAGGGCCCGGCAAGCCTGAATTTCAGAGTTGAGGATAAGTAAAAATGGGCACCTGAGGCACCCAATTCACCAGTCTAACAAGGAGGCAATTTTCAGTGCTCTATCTGTATGTCAGTCTGGCTTTCTCCTCTTTGTTTTTTAATTTTGTTTTCATGTTGTAACTCCCTGGGGAACTCCAGTACCTCACTCCGTCCTGCAGAGGGTTACCACCAATGTTCGAGAACTCAGCTGGAGTGATGGACAGTCACATCCCTCAGACAAAAATACTTACCAGAAGAGGTATGTTACCAGAGGTTCTTCCACTTCTGTCCTTGTCAGCTCTCTCTCTCATTAACTACACCCAGATTTTGTTCCTCTGGGCCTCCACATTTCACCTGAGTTACTGATCTCTGGTTAGGGTAGATGTTCCCCACAGTAACTGCTCATGCACACAGTTAAGGTACTCAAATGCTTGAGATAGGTAGCATTTGCTCCCAGGCAAAAATCGAACATCATGTCAATAGAAGAAGCACATGACCTATGAATCTGCAAGAAAGACACAGTTTGAACTATTGAGTCTCCTCTCCCTCTCTCTCTTCCTCTCCCTGTCCCTCTCCCCTTTCCTCTCCCGCAGTATAACACAAGGGAATGTCAGAATAATTCAGAAGCAAGTCTTTGCATTCAAGGATGCAGCAGATGCTGTATTGCTGCAGAAGGCCAAACTTCCCCTGCAGTGGAGCATATTGTGATGGTGCTGCCTGGGTATCAGTTCCAAAAGGCACCAAGGATCCAGGGGCTAAGCAAATCCACGATGCAGGAAGAACTTTCCACCTTACCACATACAGACTTATCATAATAGTCCAGAAAGTCCAGTATCAGAATTATTTTTTCATTACTGTATATTGCCTTGAATCCCCCATGTAGCAGCTTACAGGCAAATAAATAAATAAATAAATAAATAAAATAATTTAAAAAATAAAAATGTTGAAAGCTGTTTTCACAAGGTGAAAATCTTCCAATGTAAAAACTTCCTAACTAGAGGAAGGAAAAAAAAAGTTGAGGTTTCTCATCTTCCTAAAACTTCCCTCGAAAGTGGAAGGATTTTAAGGATGCAAAGCACAGCAATCATGAGCAGAAGAAAGTTTATGGTTCTTTTTAGACAGTGCTGACTTTCTGGGAGTAAAGTTATGTTTGCATAGAGTATACAGCCTGACAGTGATAGGCCAAGGCTTTAAAACAAAAGAGGGGACATTTAGATTAGATATTAATTAGGAGGAAATTCATTACTCAGAGTGTGGTGATGTCTTGGCACTGCTGTCAAGAGAGTGGCGGGTGCCCCATCCCTTGAGGAACTCAAGGCTGGGTTGGATGGGGTCTGGGCTGCTTGAGATGGTGGGGCAATCAGCCCATGGCACAGGGATGGAACTGGATGGGCTTTTAAAACCCCTTCCAACTCAAGACCTTCATGATTCTATGATCAGCATCTGGTGCTAACAAAAGGACACCCCTCTGCACTGTGTTTACCAAAGAGATTTTTAGATGAGAAATATCCCAATCACTTTTGTCCTCTTTAGTGGCTGCAAGACACAATGTGTCACAGTCCCAGTCTGGGTCTCACTCAAGCTCCTCACTTTGAAGCAATCCTTTTGGCAAAAGCTCCACGTTAATTTTTTTGCTGCCATATCAGAGGAAATGCAGAAACACAAAATGCCTTCCACCAGCTCTGGTATAACTGAACGCCCTCCTACTACAGAGGAAAAAATAATCTGTGTTTTGAATTACTGTGTTTTACAGATGTATTATCTTGCATTTGTCAGGGTGACTTCTTTCGTTATTTCCTGCCTCTCCTTTTTCAGTGGTGTTTGCAGTATTCATCCACATCATCTGCTAATTTCATTAGCATACTGTTTAATGATCTCGAAGGGGTTAGTTTGAAATACTAAATACAAACGGATGTAAACTTCTCATTCCTGCAGCATCCCACCAACCCCCTCCCACTCATCTCCATACCCTACCATCCACCAAGACCTGTTTTTCAGTCTTCTGCAAGATTTCACTGTGTTTGCATGACACGTCATTTTCTTGAAAAACTGCTGAATCATTGTTACTTAGCTGCTTAGTCTGTGATTGCCACTGGTTTTCCACTTTTAGGACTGAATCAGATTTCTGTGTGTCTTTGCAACAATGACAGTTTTGACCCAATTCTGTGATGACTTAAGACACTTTCTTATTACAAATATGCTGGATGATACACCAAAATCAATAAATTACAGCAGCACATATTATACCAGGGAGCTGAAAACTTAGAATTTTCTCTAAAATGTTATCACAATAAATTTATATTTTTATTAGTCAACAGCTCAATTACGTATCAAGAAATATTTAAATTATTATATGAATAATCAAGGTGATCTCACTGGAAAAAGCTGTAAGAGCTTAGAGTCACCATTGATAACATTGCTTGCAGAGGCTATTTCAAAGATGCTGACCTCTTTATTTGGAAGATTCCTGATGTTAGCCTCTGCTTAGTCAGATAATTTCAGTTGAAGGGCCAGTTGCAAGCTATGCACAAATTTCATCACAGAGCAGCAACCTTGCTGATGCCACAAGTCGTAGTGTTAGAAAATAAGAAGTTTGTTTTTTAGCTTTTATTAGAATCATATGTGAACTGCTAAGCTTCATGCCTATTGTGGGAGTCCATTTCTTGCATAAACACTGTGAACTTTGATTGCACTGCACTAAAGATGCCACTAAGTAAAAAAGGAAGCAAACAACAGAAAAATATACACCCAACCAGTGGAGAAAGGCTGTACTGATACCTACAGTTTTAGGTGGGCCAAAAAAGGATGCCAATAATATGGAGCCAGAAAAATAAGTATTGTTACAGGAAAAAATCTCCATAGGAGTACAATTCAAATTGTCATAGACATAATTCCTAGTAGGCCTCCCTCTCACTTACCTGCTGTCCCTCATACAACGCACAAGATGATGGTGAGAGTCTGAGGAGCAATGGAGCTATCATGTTGCAAGAATATGTGAGCATCCCTAGTTCTTTCCCAGGAGATCAATATTGCTGGTGACAGTTTCTGCTTCACTCTAGAGTATTCACAGGATTGTTTTTTTACATTTTGCAAGACACACTAACCCCTTTCTTTTCCTTTGTTTCTCTATGGTTCTATGTTATTTCCAGATTTACTTTATATGACTTGTTTTGTATGTTAGATACTTGATTTTTTTTTTTCCCCTTTTGCTATGTTTAACACCAGCACACCCACTCCCAAGGCTGGTTTCTCTGAGTGACCAAAAACTGACTACTGGCAGGTAATGCTGTGCCCACAAAGCCTCTGCCATCACTCCATGCTATGCAACTTTGCTATGTTGCACAGTAATTGCTAGGTCATAAATAGTTAATTCAACACAGAATAATTACTTGTGATTACTGCCTACGAGTTACAAAGCTACATATTTCTGAATGTCTTCTCTAAGCAATTGAAAGAGAAGAAGTTTACCAGTAGTTAACATGAATTCACCAAGGAGAAATCACACTTGACCAGCCTGGTAACCTTCTATGATGCCATCACCAGCTGGTCTAGATGTCAGGAGAACAGTGGATGTTGTGTACCTTGAGTTCAGGAAGGCATCTGACAATGTTTCTCACAACATCTTTGTAACGAAGCCTAGGAAGGATGGGATAGATAAGTAGACAGAGGGGTGGACTGAGAACTGGGTGACTGGTAGCACTTAAAGGGTTGTGATCAATGGTGCAGAGCCTAGTTGGAGGTCTGTAACTAGCAGTGTTCCCCAGGGGTCAGTGGTGGATCCAGTCTTGCTCAATAGCTTCATCAACTGTCTGGGTGAGTCCACCCCTCAGCAAGTTTGTTGATGTNAATCACACTTGACCAGCCTGGTAACCTTCTATGATGCCATCACCAGCTGGTCTAGATGTCAGGAGAACAGTGGATGTTGTGTACCTTGAGTTCAGGAAGGCATCTGACAATGTTTCTCACAACATCTTTGTAACGAAGCCTAGGAAGGATGGGATAGATAAGTAGACAGAGGGGTGGACTGAGAACTGGGTGACTGGTAGCACTTAAAGGGTTGTGATCAATGGTGCAGAGCCTAGTTGGAGGTCTGTAACTAGCAGTGTTCCCCAGGGGTCNGATCCTCCCCCTCTACTCTGCCCTGGTGAAGCCTTGCCTGGCATATTGTGTCCAGTTCTGGGCTTCTCAGTTCAAGAAACACATCTAACTACTAGAGAGAGTCTAGCAGAAGGCTGCAAAGATTATTAGGGACCTGGAGCATCTCCCATTAGAGGAAAGGCTGAAAGACCTGGGGCTGTTCAGTCTGGAGAAGACTAAGAGGGAGTCTCATCACAGCTTATGAATATCTGAAGCATTGGAGCCAAGTGGATGGGCCACAGGAATACAAACACAAGGAAGAACTTTATTGTGAGTGACAGAGCACTGGCACAGGCTGCCCAGAGAGATTGTGGAGTCTCCTTCTCAGAAGATATTCAAGACCCACCTGGATGCTGTCCTGTGCAATCTGCTCCAGGGAACCTGCTTTACAAGAGGGCTTGGACTAATTATCTCCAGAGGTCCCTTCCAACTTCCATGACTCTGTGGCATTGTAATGCATGTTTTTTCACAACTCTAAAAAGCTAAGAAAAACTTAAATGAAGCAGCAGTCCCCTGGTCCTTACACAGCTGTTGTTGCAGTTAAGGGAACTCAGACAAAGCTCTAGCATCCAAGCTTCAAGCCTAGCCAACTCTTAAGGCCTCTCAGTTTAATACAAAACCCCTTATCCTCTTACTAGTAATGGCAATTTCCTCATCAAGGGCACTCTAGCTGCACAACAGATTCACAGGACCACAGCAAGTAATATAGGATGAGGATGAATGAGGAACATAGGTTTCATGATACAGCGTACACACTGTGGAAATCAAGAAGAAACAGCAAGACAAGTTCCAGTCTGCATAAAATGGTATTCCCTAAGGATGTGAGAAACAGGGATACAGTGTGGTCATGACATGCACAGGATACAAGGAAAGTGCACTTCACAGAAATTCCAAGGACCTTTGCATCTGAGCTTTTCCTGCAAACTCTCACCTAATACCTTCAAGCTAAGTGTTATGTACTCACCCACGTTCTTAAACATATTGAGAGAATGTACAGTCAATGTAATTCCTGTGATCTTGACAAGCATTAGTACTGGGCTGGAAAAATAAGACAAAAACAATTATTTTCCATAAAAGTTTCTGGAGGCCGATGGTAGAACTGATGATGAACAGGAAAGCCACACAAGAAACACTGCTGCTTCAGTTATGCTTGCAAATTGATGATGTTTAGGGAACTCCATGGGTGGGCAATGCAATCACCACTGGGAAGGCATCAACAGATGTTATGTCAGTATCACAACTTTAGGCAATGTGAATTTTGTAGTTCAGTCCTAGAGTAGTAAATCAGCAGATGTGCACCCATAGGTGTGTAGTTAGCCCTACTACTAATACATAGATCATGTAAGACTATAGCAGACCTCATTTTTAATTACAGAAGGAAAATTAAAGGAAGTGAGAATTCAAGATCAAAGCGCCTAACTGGGACATGCTGGAAATATGTTCAGAATGTGGAGTACTGAAATGCTCAGCACAAGGATGTGTTGAGGTCTCCCACATCAAACACTGCTCATGTCAGAAGGATTCTGGCTGGACACAAAGGGACAGAGCCAATAAAGAAATCCTTAAAGCAAAGGACATGAGGGAAATTTCTAGGAAAGTCAGCTATTTTTCCAAACATTTCTGAGCAGATTTATTAGAAGCTTATGAACCCTTAGGAAAATTACTGAAGGAAAGCATTATTAAGAAAAACATTTCCTTCTCATACATATGGGAAACCTTATGGATCTGCCACTAACCAGCAATTTCAGTTCTTCAGCTGAATGAGGAGAGAATACATTAATTATATTCCCCTGACAACTGGAAGCTGTAAAAAAGCTGCAGGCACTTGGGGATCAAGAGAAAATTCAAAACAAACTTAACAATATGGAAATATATTCTGAGAAAATGCAATTAAACTTAGTACAAAGGACTAAATGCAATACTTAAGAATCATATGTAGATGCTAGACTGGCTGGACAGCAACCCTGCAGAACAGGTTCTGGAGGCTGGGGGGGGATTATGAACTGAACAGAAATCAATAATGCTAAACTGCAGAGGAATATGTAATGAGACATGCAAACATTATTCCTGTTTACTCAGCTGTTCTAAGAAAGCAGCTTCATCTGAAATACCTAATATGTGGTGAGCAATACACTTCAAGAAGCATGTGGACAATCTGAGTAAGGCAGAGAAGGGCAAAGAAATGGTATATCAGAAAACAGACACATTAAAGGAAAGCTACAAAAATAAGAAGGGACAGGAGAAGATAGCAAACTTCAAATATAACAGAAAGCTGCTGCAAAAGGGGAGATCATAAACTGTCTTCCATAGCTGCTAGAAATGGGATAGAAAATAGTGGAATTGTTACAGTAATGTTTTTAGAATCTATGAAAATTTTGTGCTGCTAAGAAAAATGAAGCATTGGAACAGATTGTTCAGGGAGACTGTAGAATCTCTACCACAAGAATGTTTGAAGAGACGATCCAATAAACTTGCCCGAATTGGTCTTGGGTCAATGATAGGCTACATAACTTCTCAAGGACCCATCTAGTTGAGTCTATCTACCACAGGTATTTATCTACTGCATCTATTATTTCATGACACATTAAGGAAAGGCCAACACCTACCTACAGGACTATGTCTTTGAAAGACTAAGAAAAGTCTTAAGTACTAGCTGTGACATGTAATAGTCCTGCAGGAGCACAATGTGATACAGAATCAGAATCACAGAATTGTAGGGGTTTGAAGGGAGCTCCAGAGGTCATCGAGTCCAACCCCCTGCCAAAGCAGCTCCCTAGCCCAGGTTGCACAGGTAGGCGTCCAGGCGGGTCTGGAACGTCTCCAGAGAAGGAGACTCCACCACCTCTCTGTGCAGCCTGTGTCAGTGCTCCGTCACTGCACTGTGAAGAAGTTCCCATGCACATTTGTGTGGAACTTCCTATGCTTCAGTTTGTGGCCATTTCCCCTTGTGTTATTACCACACACTGCTGAGAAAAGTCCAGCCTCATCCCTTTGCCTTCTTCTCCTTAGATATTTATAGATGTGGATCAGATCTCCCCTCTGAGCCTTCTTCTGAGTTAGAAGCTGACCTTAGTATTGGACACTGCTACCAAGAGTGAGACAGCCAGCATACCCCAATACCTCTGCATGTACGATGGGAAGCTTTTATAACCCAAATGTATTGCAACAAAAATGATTTACTACAGACAGGGAAATATCTTGCACTTCAGACTGTCCAGACTGTATGAAGCAATGGTGTCCCAGAAGACAGATAAAGCACATATTGTATATAACATTGTATTTAAAATTATATTTAAATTATCCAAAACCTTTCCAAATTTAAAAACTGGTGTAACAGAATGATTCCATGTTTCAGTGCCAGGCAAGCTGGACATCTTTACTGTACAACAGCCTAACTCTTCACTTAAATGTTTACACTTACATGCACAAATTGGTGCAACAGATGAGAAGAACTTGGGGATCAGCAACAGAGTACAGAACCTCAAGAAGTTCTAGTCTGTTCATTTTTATAACTGTGTGGCTTTCAGTCAGTTCCCATTGCTGAGAGGCAGGCTTGGAGAAGATACTTGAGCATTTGACACAACCAGGAAACATGAGAGGGATTTTGCAATACTGTTGTGACCAACAGGCCACAATAAAGACACCAGATTTCAAATGATTCAGTATTAAATGGAGAGCTACAGATGTCTCAAGTTGGATACCATACCCACAAAGTCATCAGAGGTCAAAGAAACAAATGGACAAAGATCCAGCCAAGAGGATGGCACTTCTCAATAATGCCACTCATTGCAAAACACTCCTCAGGGTTCAGCAGAGATTGAACTGATAGGATAAAGATTCGTGGTTTTAATTCCCATAAGAAATAGTCATTTACAGCCCAACAGAGAAAAGAAGGCATGACAAAACCTACCAAGCTATACATGTAATCAAAAGCAAAGAGCCAGAGGCCTTTGGGCACAAATTCACAGTTCTCACTAGCAATCACAATAAATAAATAAAT
>VXAB01008274.1:541909-553921 GCA_013399175.1 Odontophorus gujanensis | reverse complement strand
TTTTTTTTTTTTTCCATCAGAACATGGGGAATTCTCTCGTTTACCTGGCAGAGTAAGAGTTGATTTCTGGGTTGGCTTTTTGCCACACTTGATCCTGTATTCATTTATGGAGTTTTCTATCTCTTGAAGCTTTTTTACAGCGTCGGCATACTCCTGTTTTCTTTTCTTCTTCACGTTTTTGCAGAGGTCTGGCTCGCTGGCCAGTTTCTTCGCAGCTTCCACCAGCTTCTGCTGGATGATAAAATTGCTCTCCAATTCCTGCAAAGCAGGATCCTGCAGATTTGAGAGACGAATTATTCAGATGAGATTATACAAAAGAAAATCAGGTTGTGTGGTAATGAAGCGAGATCTTGAGCACAAACCACAGAAACACCAAAGTTTATACAAGAGAATCTCAGCACAGGAGAACTTCAGATCTTCAGTCTGTGACTAAGATCACGAGATCTCCTGAGAAAGATCCGAGGTCCTCAAGGCTGGGTGGCTGAAGTTTTGCACACCTGAGTTCAAGGTTAGCCCCACCTGTTACACAGCCAGCTTGCAGGCTGCTAACCTCCTGCTCCAAGGCAAAGCCTGGAAATACCTCTCTGAATCCCCTACATTAGAGAAATACAAAATTCCTATTGCCATACCTATGTAACAGGGAGCTTGGAGATTTAATGAGTTGTTTGTAAACAACTGTGAGAGGCTCATATGAAAGAAGTGGAGAAGTGCTAAGTGGCAGATTATTAAATTTGGGCAGCAGGACTTGGCTTCAGTTGTATAAGAGCAGTTTGCTGCAGCCAGGGGTTATACTCGTACTACAGAAGCCAGGGCAGAGAGTTTGGGGTGAAAAATGAATGCAAAGTGCTCAGCATCTACTGCTATTTGGATGATACAGCCAGATAGCAAATCTCTCAAGGAATGAGAGGGAATGATGCATGTCCAGAAACAACATACACCTGAATGAGCATATCTCCTGAGTCAGGCTCTGCCAGCAAAATTCACATTAGCTTCTTGAGCAATACAGAGAGCTTCTACTTAGGTGGAACTTGCATTAAGCCAGAGATAAATTTCCTCCTGCTGTCATCTGTCACCGAACTACGCTCATGAACAGATGATTTTGCAAAGAGGACAACACACCTCTGTCACGCTCTGGGTTCAAACACAAGCTCAGCACGACACAGATCAGGCATAAAAACTCAGTCATAGGATCTCAAAGGGCATTATCAATCTGTTCTAACTAGCAGCAACATTTAAATTAAGATATAAGTCATATGGCCAAACCAGGGTTCAGGTTAGAGGACTTTAAGACTGAAATAAGGGCAGCACCTGTCTAAATCCTCCCCACCGTAGGCATGCAACTCTCTCATCTTAAACAACCAGGGAAGAGCTGGATTATTTAAAAGTAGCTTTGGCCACCGGTCTGACCACCCCACCTCTGCTGTGCAAACAAGCCACAGCACTCACCTCCTCAGCAGGGAGCAGGTTGTCATCCAGCTTGAAGGTTGTGCCAACACGTCTTCTGACCTGGGGAGGTTCCTCTCCAGCGCTCAGAGGATACTCCTTTGGCATCTTGCCTGTCAGCTCCTGAGGAACAGAGAGGGCTCTACGTGAAGGTACAGTGAGCAAGAAGGGCTCTCACCCACCTCAGCCCCCAGGTGCAGCTCTCACCGCCTCACGCAGGCAGATTTTCTTCAGCTCCTCGACTTTCTGAAGCAGCTTTTCCTGAAGGAGTTTCTCTTTCTTCTTTAGCTCCATAATTTTCTCCTTCTTCTGTTCTTCACTGACCTCTGAATCCTGAGAGCCTGAAAAACACATTCTTTTTATTAGAGGATTTGCAGGTAAAAGCCATTTCGACCCACCCTGCAACCGAGGACCAGGCAGGTGAACTGAAATCTCCCCAGAGCTGGCTGACCTAGTAATACTGCATCACCTTTGAGACAAAGCATCCAGCCCTTGTGCCACCTAGCAGACAGGCTCTTAGAAAACCCATGCTCCTTCAAACCCCTAAAAACTGCAAGTACATCTCAAGTATACACCCTAAAAACCCACTATTTGGAACATTAGGATTAGCATGATGGATATCTGTGAAATACTTGATACAGCTTTGATACAGGCAATGATGCTCTTTCCTCTGGTTTCAGCTCCGTGCAATCTGGTTGGACAACGCAGGGCTCCATCTGCCCAGGCCTCCTCCATAGGTGGTAGAGACATTCAGAGTCCACTTTGGAGCCAAATTTTATTTGAGAAAATGTCTCTTTCCTGCTTATTTTTGAGGAAGCTCAGGTCCATTCAATTCCTGGGGCAGGTGCTTAAAGCCTGCCTGGAATAAATTGCCCTTAGACTAAGATGCAACATATCCTAAGACAGGCTAACTGGTAAACTGACAGCAAGTTACTTAAGGATCAAGATTACAATGGAGCTTATCTGCTTTCAGCATCTTTTTATTTCTTTGTTAGTTACAGCAGGAATGGAAACAGCATATGATAACAACAGAAGTCACCATCTCATATGTAAACTAATGCATGCTGCCATTTTCTCTGTATTTATGGTCAGTTGGACTCGTTGTCCTTCCCTATACACACAAGCCCTGCTGTATTCATGGCCTTGCATTTACAGTGTTACCTGATGAGATTAAACTGCCGTTGCTGGCCATAATAAGCTGATTTTTTGCTTCCAGAGTCACTAGCTTTGAAACCTTTGGTGTTCCCATCTCTGTCAAATCCATGGCAATATCATCCAAACTTCTGGCTGAAGGAATTTTTGCCTGAAGGAGTTGAAAAATAAAATCAAGTTACTTCTAATTAGTCTCAGAATGCAAGGTCATGGAAGATGCCATTTCACACCTCAACCCCCACAAAACTAAGGGGTTAATGCAACACCCTCACACAAGAGCTGCCCCAGCACTCCTCCAACCTGGCCCCAAAGCCTGAACTGCCTCTAAATCCCTTCCGTATTTGCACCCTGTTCAAACAGGACATGAGAGGAGACAAAAGAAAGAAGGCAGATTAAACAGTGAGATGCAGGAATTCCCTTTGCTGTGATTACACTTCCATAGCTCTTAATTGGAGGCAGGCTCAAATGGATCGAATAACAATACCACAGCTGACAGTCTGCTCAAAAAGCAGATGAAAACTATTTGTATTTTTTCCTCTGGAGAGCAGTTTATCCACAGAACAACACGCACTGAAGGACACGCAGGAGAGGCGTTGAAGCTCATGCCTACAGCAAAATGCCACACAACTTACTTTGCTTTGTTTTCTGTCCAAGTAGAACTGGTGCTGACTGATTGCCATTACCCAGATGGATTTGATCAGGGAAGTGTTTGCATACCAGGTTTGCACTACCAGTCCGCTCTGACCAAAGGTCCTTCTTGACACTGAAATCCTGAAGAGGTGAAAAGAAATGCAGTTTGAGGACAGCCCTGCTAGGTTTGAAGTCCCCAAAGCCTCTTTCCTAGCCAGTCAAGGCTTCGTGCTAGAGATCTGAGAACTTGGGACTCCCTTCTCCCCCACCACCCGCTGCTGCCTTCCCTCCCTCCTAACTGCCAGGAGTCAGCTCTGTAGCACAAAGCCAAAATTAAACACAGTTCAGCATTGACATCAGCACAAGAGCTCCTCCTACCCATCCCACCCACAGGGACAAGGAATGCCCACTCTGGGAGGGATTCCTCCCTCGGCTCCGTGTGCCCCTCCAGCCTCACCTGCGGGGATCATGCACTTCCACGGCAAACTTCTTCTCACGGAAATAGAGGTTTTCCAGCTGTTTCCATTGGAATAGCTATAAGAGAATTGGGAGAGAGTAGCAGAGCACTGTCACTCCAAGAGGCACTGATCACCCCCCAGGTTATGCAACTCCAGCAAACCACAAATTCTGCACATCCTCAGCTACGGCATTCACTCAGCAGCACCATTCATAACATCAGTTAAACCAAGCACAAAAATAAAGATGCTTAGGATGCCCTTCAAGTAAACACACACTTTTATAAACAACGCGTTGTAACTTTTGGATTTTGCCTGCAACAACATCTGCTTGCACAAGCAGTGCATGTAATATCACCACTCGATGTTTGTACGGACCTCGGGAAGGTGGTCAAAGTCCTTTTCCTTCTGATTAAATGCAGAACTATAAAATAATCACATCTACACTAACAGTCTCTCCCCTTAGAAGGGCAGTGGCCGGGGAAAGCCCAAGCTCTCTGCTTTCTGCAGATACAGGGCAGGGCGTGAGGCTGAGAGACACTTTGGAGCAGGGCTATGACACACACTGAAACCGCAGTGAGGAGAAGAAACCATCCCGCAGCACAGACATGCTGCAAGGAAACCACTGATTTCCTGCTGAATGCCAGCTGGCAGAACAGGACACCTCTGCAGCAGGGCTCAGGGATTCCCAGAAGCCAGAAATACAGGGCATGAGGGCACATGGTGTTCACACAGGTCAACCTGAAGGCAGCCAGGCAGCTGTGAACCCCCCTCCATCCCATTCCATCGAGGCCACCAGTCCCAGTGTGATGTTCCAGCAGGATGTGGCTGAAAACCAACACACTGTGCCACAGTTACACTTTGTGCCATGCTCCTGCACGCGTTCTCACCAGGGATTGGGAAGGAGACCCAGCCCCGTTCACACACCTGTGGGAAAACCCCAGCATTGCTCTTNCGGGTGGGGGGAGCCCGGCCGGGATCGCTGCGGCTCCGGAGCGGGCACGACGCGGAGCGGCCCGGCGCCCACGCTCGTAAAGGAGCTGGGTGTGCTCGGAGCCGGGCACCGCGGCAGGTGGTGACACCCCCGGGCTCTTTGTCACTTCCTCTGGGCTGGGCCCCTCCGGACGAGCTCGGCGTTCCCGAAGGCTGCGGGAAAGCCGCGGAGTGACGGCTCGGGGGTGGGGGGATGCGAACGGGATGGTGCTCCCCTCCCTCCTCCTCCTCCCCTGCACAGGGACACGGCGCGAGGGGATGCGAGCTATGCAGAGGGAATGTAAAGGGGGAGGAAAAAAAAAAAAAAGAGGGGAAGATAAACGGGATGAGAGGGGAAAAAAGGGAAGGAAAAGGAAGGGGGGAAGAGGAAGAGAGGGGAGACAAAAGATGAAAAAATAAAAGAGATGAAGAAATGGGGATAGGGGGCAAAGGAGAAGGGGAGGAAGGAAAGGGAAAGAAAAGGAAAAACAAAGGAAAAGGAAATAAAAAAAAGAGAAAGGAGAAAGGGGGAAAAAAGGGGGAAATGGAGAAAAGAAGAAAGGAGGGAAAAGAAAAAAGGAAATCAAAAAAGGAGGAAAAGGAAAAAAGGAGGAGGGAGGGAAGGAAAAAGAAAAAGAGAGAAGAAAATAATACTAAGAAAAAAAAAGCCTTTGAATTTCAAGACTGCTTGAAAATGCAGGGCTGACACAGGGACAGTGCCCAGCACAGGGGGCTGCCCAACAGCCAGCAGCAATGCTACCCCAAATGGCCCTGCTGCATTCAGAACACTGGTACTGCACTTGGGAAACTGCTACTGCAGGTTCCATTTCAGTTTGTACCTGAACTACCCACACGTGCAAAGGCAAAACAGTTGTTTAAAAAATAAAGAAAAGGAAATCTGAAACTGGTTTTGGAGGACTGGAAGTACAATCAGGAATAATTACCGTGTTTTTGTGGAAGTTTTGCAATCAGGTGATTAGGTCCACCTGAGCTAATGAATGTTTTCTCAATAGCCTTCCTATCCTTCCAACTGCCAGATCTTTACCTGCTCGTGGAAGACCTCCCCTGTGCATAGTGCAGGCCATTCATCTGACCCTACAAGCAGGATTTGGCTGCTCAGGGTTCATTTCCACTCAAGACAGAGGTGCCAAGTGACCTGACTGCACGTTTGTGCACAAGCCAGGCTTCCACTACCCAGCTGCAGCTCCTGAAAGCATCAGTAGCTTTTGGCTTTCTACACAGTAGAATTGTCAAATGGCTTCGGTTGGAAGGGACCTTCCATCTCATTTCAACCCCACTGCTGCTGCCTAAATCAGGCAGTAGATCAGGCTGCCCAATCCAGCCTGGCCTTGGACACCTCCAGGGTTGGGGAACTTGTCCCACAACAGACCACTGGGGGACACCACTTGTCACTGCCTCCATCTGACCACAGAGCCATTGACAACAACCCTCTGGCTGTGAGCACACAATTCCTTATCCAGCATATAGTCCACCCTTCAAAGTCCTATCCCTCCAATTCAGAAGCAAGGATGTGGCACGGGATCATGTCAGAGGCCTCGCACAAGTCCAGGTAGATGACTTCAGTTGCCCATCCTTTGTCCACTGATGTCACTACATTGTAGAAGGCCACCAGATTGGTGAGGCATGATCTGCCCTTGGTGAAGCCACGCTAGCTGTCTTGAGTTGCCTCCTCATCTCTCACAGTCCTGTTCTTGATAGTGCAGCGCTCAGACCGAAAAAAAAAAAAAATCACCCTCCTCAACCTCTTTCCCATGCAAAAGGAGCTGGTAATTGTAGTCTAACAAGAAACAAAACAGACACTGACAGCTTAAATAGGGAGATACCTTAACAACAGGAGCAGGTGGTTTACAGCCTGGCTGATCTTGCACTTGGTTTTGAATACAATGCAGGTTTGTCTGGGCCCCAGAGCACAGCCCGTGCTGGCAGAGCCCACACCTTCAAAAAGGGGCAAGGGGCAATGTGCTTGGTGATGCCTCAGCCTGGTGCAATCAGTTTAATATCTTTTAAATAACTTTTTTTTTTTTTCTCCAAGTTGGGGTGGAAACCCAGAGAGTGCAGCCAAGTGCTGCTGCCCAGCCCCAGCAGTGGCCATGGCACGTGCCAGAGCTGCTTCCCAGACCAAGGGTGATGGCACATTGTCACCGAGAGCTAAACTGTGCTGGGTTTTCCATCTGAGAGATGGCTGGGTGCTGCAGCAGGGATGTGTGAGCTGTACTGCCGCACTGGTGGCAGCAGTAGGCACTTCCAAAGGGCTCATCAGTGGGATGCGTGGTGCCTGCAAGGAGGACCAGCCACCAGCATCCCCATAGCTCGCTGGGAACGGCAATCTCCAAACGAATCTAGCAATTCAGACCAAGGAAACATAAAAGATTCGAGCCCAAAGAAATGCACCCCACCCCGATGAAGGAAATTACCACCCTGTGTTTCAGCCCCTCGGCTGCAGTGTGCTGCTTGGCAAAGTGCCTCCAGCTGAGCTCTTTTTTTTTTGTTGTTGTTTTATTAAGTTGCTCTGCCTGGCTGCAAGGGGAGGCACCTGAGGAGATGGCAGCAAGGCCAGGCTGCCCCACCTGCAGCAGCTTCTGGCAGGAGGAGGCAGACAGCCCTCACCTGTGCCGGCATAAATTGACAGCACTCACACCTGCAGGCATCCATCTCTCACATACTAAGCCAGGTGCCTAAAAACCTCCTCAATCGCATTCATTTCTAATGCACTTCGACCCATCCTTTTCAGGTTCTCACTGGTGTTGGCACTGGTAAGGATCAGAGATGTCTGTGCAGCAAACAACCCAACTGCCACAGAAGGCAACATGTCCTTTGGGGCACAGCCCTTCTGCACATCTGGAAGGAACACTATTTCAGAGCAGTCTTGTAACAGCTCCGTGTTTGTTTTAAATAATTATGCGAGCTTAGTATCTGACGTCTAAATCAATGGCTTCCACTCGGTGAGAAATAAACAGAGTGAAAGAAATCTTTGCATGATTAGATCCACCTGCTGAGAAGCCTGCACAAACGCCATTGTGTTCAGAGCAGTTCAGCAAAGCAGGACAGAAAATTTACATTAAGCAAATCTTCTGCAAGGGAAAACTTTCAGCGTCAGCATTTAGAAAATGTACGTTGAATTAAGAGAGAAATATCATAAGTATTACCCATTTCAAAACTAGTATACTCTAACAAAAACACTCCTGAGAGCATAATGCATTCAAGACGACCACCATTAGGATTGAAATTCTTGCAGATCTGAAACAATACCACAGCGAGATTACTTTTTCTCCCCAGACACTACAGTTCATTTATCACCAGGGAGTCGCCTGCAGAAACACAATGAAGTGGGAGAAAAAGTCGAAAAGCAAGCAAGCAGCTTCTCACATTCCCATCCCTCAGAGTATCCCCACGTCTTGGCTGAACGCAGAGTAAACCCAGCTCTCTCCACAGTGCACTCTCTACAAAGGAGACAGAGCATTGTTTATCTCACCAGTGAGAAGAATATGGGTAGAGATGAAAGACAGAACTATCTTGTTTTGAAACAGCATATGAAGCTCTGGGCCCTGGGACCTGTTTTACACATTTCCTAATCAACCCAGAAGAGATTTGGGACGGGATCTTGGCGTGCCACCTCCATAGTGAGCAGGAGGCACTGCTCCAAACACCAGATATCTGTATTAACTGCAGCTGAAGGCAGAATGCATTTGCAAAGCAGCAGGACTGCAGAGCTAATCCCAGGTCTGAGCTGAAATCTGTACACAGGTCGCAAACTCAGTCTTTTTATGCCCTATAAGACTTGAAGTTTATAATCAACTGAGCCATAAGCATAATCTCCAGCCAGTATGGAGCCACAGCTTTTATCCACGAATACAATTTTCCTAAGTGACATAAGAATTACTCTCTCTTTCCAGTCTGTTACAGCACTGAAGCAAGGCTCCTCCATCAGCTCCCAGTGCAAGCAGAACTGTACAGCATGGGTCCGCTCAGCTGGAAACCACTTCCAAAGAAACACAGAGTTCCACGGGCAACTTAGAGCGACAGAAATCCTCTTCAAACAATCCCAGGTCAAACAGCAAACTACTGATGGCTGGGGCCCAGCTTCCCCAGCCAGCCTGACACACACAGGCAGACCTAGCAGGTTCACTGGGTCCAGCCCTGCATTGCAGGCCACCCCTTCCATCAGCACTTGGGTAGATGGGCTGCGGTGCTCAGGGTGACTGATATGACATGTACAAGCTCTGGCAAAGCCAGGAGATGTGTATCTGGAGATTGCTTCACCTGGTTGTCTTGCAAGTTGTTTCCTGCGGAGAGCATTTGACACTGTTCAAGCAACAGTGTTGATCCAACAACCAAATCTTTGGATAACCACAGTGCTCCAAGGCTCATATTTAGGCTTCTTTGCCTGAAGACCTACTTGGATCAAGCCAAAAGATTTCACTCTTTGAGGAGGATGGCTGGGAATTAATTGACGTTACATTAATGGAAGCAGCTGGTTATTTATATATATACACACAAATACATATGCATATATATGTATTTCTGAATGTGAATTTCTCTCTGAACGTATGCCCGCAGTCAATGCTTTAAACAAATGCAGCCACGTCTGAGAGCAGCATTTGCTGTTACACAAACAGCATAGCAAAGCTGCCAGGTGGGAATTTAAGAGAAACACAGACAGCAGCTCCCCATCTCCTGCCTGAATCTCAGAAGCTTTCCCACTTCAACAGATCTCAGAGGGGTTTGCACATCCAGAGATCACTTGCATCTTTAAAAATGGGGAAGGCCAGCTGAGCCTGAGTCCATTAGGTTTGGACTCAATCTTCCCCTGTTACAGAATTAATCAGGCTGATGTGTATTTAAACATCGCTGGCTGGAGACGTGGTGCACAGTCAGGATGCTCTCTCCCAGATGGCTGGGGATAAACACAACTGCACTTCTGATCCACAATATAAACAGCAGGATAACACCAGCACATGGCAGTTGTGAGTTTGGCTCCTTTTCAGTGAGGAAAGCAAGAAAATTCTGTGAAATCCAACAGAACTAGCACTTCTGCTCAGGCAGACAATTCACATGCCTACTCCCCTCTTGGTGCTTCGGAAAGAATGGTAGTGCCTCTTCCTTGGAGATCTTGACAAGTTGTACAGACTGTTCTTGGAAAACATATTTTGATACATTTGTGAATATGAACAAATAACAACACTGGTTAAAGGCAAACTTCTGCCTGCCACAGCACAGACAGTGGGGTTGCACTGGAACAAACAGCGGTGTTTCAGCATCTTAACTTCAAAACCAAGTCTGGACTGGATGGGCACCTCTCTAGACCCAGTGTGCTCTCACACCCTAGGGAATGATCCAATTCCAATTTTTTCCACAGTTCACATTAGAAGTGCACTGTGTACTTCAAACATTCTTTGCACAAATAAGCAGCATGTTTAGTTGCATGTTAAATGTAGGCAGGACTGCACAGAGGCTCTGCCATTTTTGTCCTCTCCTGTTAGCAGCAGACAAGAAACCATGACTCCATTACAATACTGTAGCCATATCCATCCACGCTTTTTCCATGAGCTTATTGGCATTAAATCCTCCCTTTGCATTTAAGCCTCTCTTTGCCACCTTCCCTTTTGATCTCCGTTCTCTCCCTTGTATAATTATAATGATAATTACAGCACAGAACTGTTACAATTTCCATTGCAACACTTCTACAGAAAGGGTGACTTGTGAATGCTGTTTGGTTGGGGATATTTTTGGCTTATTTATTTTTAAAGTTTTTCCCCTAAACGTAACTCCTACTGCGTTCAAAGGCAACACCTCATAAGAAACTGTAGCAGGGTGTGACTTGGTATCTGGGCCCTGTTGACCTCAAAATATTCAAAATCTGTCTGGCTGATGTTGTAAACTGAAATCCACAAGCAGCAGAAGTGCTTGGCGAAGTAATGCTTCCAGCCAGGCAAGGCTGTATTTTCTTAGAGGGAGTTGATGGTCACAGCTGGACATCTTGGCTGGAGAATAATCTGTGTTTGGTCTGATTGGAAAGTCTCATAGATGTCTAAATAGAGGAAAGAACTGGAAGAGCAAGAGGAGCTGTTTGTTGCTCTCCTCTGATGATCAATGCTATATTAGCATTGACTTGATTTTCTAGGGCTCCTTTTGTGTCACTGTCATCTTTTAATGTGCGTGATAAGAGACATCTGGGGCTAATGTAAGCATTTTACTGAACAAAGCACAGACTTGAGAGCTCAACCTTGGACACACAGATGTATAAATATAGCACAAAAGAGACCAAGTCGTAGCCTGTCTTGGAAAAAGAAGATCAAGTTGGGAACTTGAAAGGGAATTGCTCTTCACAAGGAAGTTTTGTTAAGCAGTGTTTTTTTGGCACAAATGCACTAAACAATATCATTTTGCAAATGTAAAATTCCCTGGCAGGAAGCACACGCTTCATGTGAACTCCTGCCCAGACAGTTCCAGGGAAAGGAGAACAGCAAACCCCCATGTCTGCACCTCCTCACAGCTTCAGTGTTCCGACAAAGACATGACCAGAAAGAAACCATTCCCATCAAACCCAACAGCACAGCTCCTTCACGTGCACCCCTGGCTCCTACCCACCACCAACAGTGTGTAACCAGCTCCTCAAAGACTTTCAGGGCTCAGCCCTGTGTCAGTGAGGCTTATGCATCAACACAACACACATCTGTGGTTGGGCTGCAGGATGGATTTCCAGGGCCGCCAGCAGAGCCTGTCAGGGCTGACTGATGGGAGGTTGAGGGGAGCCAGCAGTGGAATATGGGACCCTCTGCTCTGTTTAAGCAACAACTGAAACTGTTGACAGAGTTCTCCTGCAGAAGACATGCTGGGGAGAAGGGAGGTGGAAAAGGAGAACAACCTCCACTATTTGGCATTTACTCTCAGTTCCTCCTTATAATTCACTGTGTCACAGCTCCATCCAGTTCATCTTGTATTTCACAGGCATCTGTTCATCATTTCACACACAAAACACACCTCTGACAGCCAAAGGAAATGCTTCCTGTGCAGAAGGCCTTTACTTTGGGACATGCAGAAGCCCAGTTGCTTCACGCTTCTGCAGATACCCTTGGTGGCTGCCAAGGTTCCTGTGGAGACCACCAAACTCCAGAAGACAAAGCACTCACAGGCAGCTTGCTCACTGTGGCACATTAGCTTCCAGTATTATGCAAGGGGGCAGAATTTTACTGCCTTGGTGCTAACAGAATTCTTCTGCCTCCAGCCCTTTGTATTTTGCTCTCTAGTTTAATAAACAATAGCTTAAACAAGTATATCCCAGCATGCAAAACCTCTCCATTCTCCCCCCCCCCCCCCCACACAACAAACACAACACAAA
>VXAB01008274.1:465707-541904 GCA_013399175.1 Odontophorus gujanensis | reverse complement strand
CCCCCCCCCCCCCCCCCCAATAGAAAAATCAAATGCAAAAAACTTACTTTTCTGGGTTTAACTTTGTCTTGTAAATCGTACTGGCCTATTCCTTTGTAACTTATTCCAAGCCACCAAGGGATTCCTTGTTTATCCTGAAAAAAAGAAGCCTGCATGAACCAAGAGCTACTTAAGAGTTAAGCAATTCCAAGTACAGGTAGGTAAGGAACAAGGACAATTTTTGCAAACAAATAGATGTGAAGTGGATTACTAAAGTGAATGTTGAAACTTTCTTCCATTGCCTTCTCAGGCAGAGGCAAGAAACTACGCAGTGGTTGTGCAAAGTGGACAAAAAAAGCAACAGCCCTGCTGAAACAAATGAGTGTCACTCCTTGCAAGAGGTGGCTGTGAGGAGGAAAGGACATGGGACAGAAAAAATAAACCGTGGCCAATGACTGCATCCATGAAACTCAGGTATGACACAGCTTCAGGAGAACAGTGCAAACCATCAGCTTCTCAGGTCTGAAAGCATGGAGATGTTACCTCTGCTGAGCTCTTCTGCAATAAGAACATTTTTGTCCAGTCTCTGTTCTACAAATGGAGATAAATGTTGCATTTCCATCACTCTCCAAAAATACCATTCTGCTATACAGCGTTACTCCACTCTACATATGCACCCACTGATCACCTGTCACTTGCTCTCTTTTCTACATTGTTTTAATTAGAAATGTCTCTAGAGCAAATATTAATTGCTTCAGATCTAGAAGTGATATCCACTTTAGTTAAGCTGATACAAATTTAACTCCTGATAGGACTACAGGAGGTTTTTAATGGAGGTTACCCGCTGCCTTCTTTAGCACAATGATTTGCTGCTTTCTGATAACACTCTAAAAATAATACTGAAGAGGCAAAAAGTAAAGAGGTTGAAATATGTGGGTTTAATTCTTGATAGAAGGGTACTGAATTATCAGATTGCTCCTTTAGGAATGTAATCACATGTAATAAGCTAAGCAACGACATTATCTATGAACATTTACTAACCTTTACTCCATAGTAATGGACACCATATGTTGGCAAAGCTTCTACCACTCTCATGTACCTGTAGACAGATTTATAGCTTATCAGATCATTTTTTTTCTAGAGGAAATGATATCTATTAACATATTTTTTCGCACATACATTCAGGACATGTCATTTATCATTTGCATATTTTGAAAGTCACAATGATTTAATGCCTATGTCTTCAGGAAAAAAACCTATCATGCAGGCTCAGGGAAAGATGTGGTATTTTGGCCCAGATAAAATGAATGGAAGATTTCTCATGCAGCAAAACATTCAATCTTTAATCAAAAATCCAGAGAAGAGAAAGCAAAGCTTCCAGTTCTGCCCTGAAAACGTAAGCCTTTAGGAAATATCTGCCTCTAATTATTTCACAATGGTGCTTCGGTTAAAATGGATAGCCTCCAAATGAAATTGTTCATGCAGTTGTACAATAATTTCACATGCAATTCAGACAACCACTGAACAGATTATTTTTTTCTCTGTTCCCATTGAAGGAAGCCCCTGCTCTACCGAGATAGAGCTGCAGGCACCAAGCTATCTTACAAAGCCTACAGCACATGGCTACAGAAGTCCTCTCAACTTCCTTGGTCATCCTGCAAGACCTTGTTTTTTGAGAACTAAGTTCTGAGCATTTGAACAAAGATGTGTTTGTCTTCCTTAGAGAACATGAGATATGGTTTTCCCTTAGAGCTTGGTGTGAAAATTAAGTGCTAGCAAGCAGAGTATAGAGAAGACACTACAGAATGGAGTCCATATTGTTTCTTCCACATTTGAGGTATTTGAACGAGGAAACTTGTCACAGGTTTCCTCAGCTGGAAAATATCACTCCATAAAAAATAATTCTGACAGATACAAAAAGTAAAGTTTGCAAGTAATAAGGACCAAAAGAGCCTACACTACCACTTCTCAGGAGAAGAAAAACAAGTAAAGATGTCGTTTTCACAAGTCAATAAGTGTCATACTCACTGAACAATGGCTTGTCCTCTGGTCAGACCTTTTATTTGTGTATAATGTTCGATAACTCTATCCTCACTGCAAAACAGGCACAAAAACCAACTTAGAGGCTCGATGACTTTTCCACATATGACAGTCTGCTGACATTTAGGTGCCCGCTCAGCGTGCAGAGAAGTGCCCCTCCATGCATTTCTCACTCTAGCTTACATTCTGTTTCTTACCCACTTCTTTCCCACCCTTCATTAAGCAGCGTGGAGCTGCATCTTAATCCCCGCCATCGCATGCTGCGTTCCGGACTAATTAGCAAATCGTTTCAGATCTGCTGCAGATGCTGTTGCAGAAGAATGGTACTAATTGTACAAATTCATTTTCATGTTCCAAAAAACCAAAGCTTCAAAGGCCAGTTAGAGTCCCATATGTAAAGAAGTTGATAAAAGAAATGTTTTAATTCTGCTGCAGTTTTTTACCTAGCATTTCAGGGATGAAGAATTACGGATTTGTCAGCAATGGTATTTTCACTTTTTTCCCTGCTATATACTTCAACATCTCATTTTAAGCAGAACATAAAATATGCATTTAAGTGTCAGACACTTGAATGTAAAGAAACACCCAACAGTATTCATTCTGAAAAATCAATCCTAACAGAGGACTGGCACACTTGAAAATACATCGAGTATACATCAAGCCTGAAAAATGAAATAAATGAACGAGTCAAACCCAAATAAAGGGCATGAATTATGAGGAAACATTACTGTTGATTCAACCCAAATGTTGCATCTTTCATGGCACATGCAAGACACAGAACTGATCTTGCCTTTCTGTTTCCAGATTTTCTACCTCATCTTCTCCCCTTGGCCTGTGAGTGGCTGGGTGGGCACCTGGCACTGGCCAAGGCTGGCACATCACAGAGGCTCTGCTGCTTGTTGGTTCAAAAGGTGTTCTTTCCAAACACAGACTTGGCTGGGGTTCAGATTTTAGCTCTTTCTAATGCGTGGTACCCCACTTACTCCAATTCATTATTGTGATTGAACTTTCACGGAGGGATTTGCATCGGCTCTTGTGTAATTCATAACCTTCTAAAACTGGAAACGCTTGAACACAAAGCGATTAACTCGAAGTCCTTTATAACACAGGCTGAGAGCCGTAAAAACACTTTGCAAGACTAAGAGCAGACTTGTCATTGCCACCCACAGCAAGGATTTACATTTAAATTGAATTAAACTGCTCACCAGTAAGCAAGCGATGGATGTTCCTGCAGCGTCTTGGTGGGAAAGACAGGCAGTGTCTTCAAGTCTTTCCGAGTGTTTTCATCACTAGAAGCAAAAAAGGCACAGAGTCACTGCTGGTGAATCATAGATGCAAATCATCAGTTTCAGCAACAGGAAAGGGCTGCGTGTGCACCCCAAGAATGGTGCATTGCCCCATATCACGCCGTCATAGCAACGTAACTCTATCTGCCCTCTCACATGACAGTGATGTACGTGGTGTCATGCAAGCTCCTGTTGTAACTCATTATACAGGCACGTGATTAACGAGTCAGCCAGGCCACTGCGGCGGGAGTGTGGTATCAATATTTATTTTGCACACACTTGCTCTGTTTGCTGAGTATGGAATGAGCACTCAACAGCTGCAGAAGGAAAGCTTTTGCCCAAAGGCAATGCTCTCAGAGCTATTTTTGCTCTATCTTTAGCTAAAAATCCTCCCCAGGAGACACCAAATTCCAGCATAGTATTTGTCAGATCTCCGAGTTTAACACTGATCTGATCCACAACAAAGGACTTCAGTTCACACATTAAGAAATATTTCTACTGAAAGGAGTTTTCTTGGGCTTCACGTTGTGCAGAAAGTTCAAATATTTTGGACTTTTGGCCCAGCCTGGAACAAAATAAAAGCTGTTGAAGTATGTGATCGTCATTTGTCACAAAAGCAACCACAACAACAAGAACCAGCAAATTTTTTTAAAACCTATTAGTAGGCACCAGCAAAATGGTTAATATTTTCTCCTTCTGTGTTCCACTAATTAATCAGCTGAAAGTTGCACGCCTCATTTCGGCAGGATTTCTGCATGCCTTTGAACAAACAAGCACGAACACGACTTCTCTGAGAAAAGAATGCACCAGTCAAGTTCTTCAGCATCTGCCTCTGCTTCTGCAGCCAGGCTTTCCTTGAAGGTGGTTCCCCACTTGTGAGACGTATCCACCAGACTACAGCATTACAGATTTTCTCTGAGCTGTGTCACCCCCTCTCCCCTTCCTTTCAAGCACCCGTGGGCAGCTCTATGGGATGGAGGAGGGGATGGAAGTGCAGCAAACCACTCCCAGCTCCAGTCTCACAGCAGATGTCACACAGAAGGTGCAGTAAGTGAAAGTTTTTTGGCTAATTGCCCCCAAGCTTCTTCCCCAGCCCTGACAACGTGCCTCAACCCTAAGAGGGACCACCTCTGGGGAGGAAACAGTTCAATCAAGGGCCTCATTATTCTGCAGTGTCTTTGATGAAGTTGCCAAGAAGGGGTCAATTAGCACGCAGGAGCCGTTGTTACTGAGCTTTGTGGCCAGCAAAGCCAGGAGTATGCACTTTTCTTTGCAAGCTGGCCAGCACCCAACTGCCATGAACGAGGACATCTGGGTAGAAAATCAGGATCTCTTCTCTCAGCACTTATACAGCCAATGCTCACACAAGCAGAAGGGTTTTGTTTGCCCTTTTAAAGCCTGCTGATGGGATCAAAATGCTACACGATGTCCCAGCTTGCAGATTACCAGGGGTCTGTAGGGACAGATGAAAATTCAGACAGACCGCACCCTCCTGAGGCCTCAGAAACCAAAGCCACGACAATAACCTACCCCAAAATGAGGAAAAAAGACCCCAGCAAACTATTCTGATCTTATAGCTGACCTTCTCAGAGCAGAAGGCTGGGCTACATGACCTCCTGAGGCCCCTTCCAACTTAAGGCGTAGACTCAAGGTAATTTATTGTTAAAATAAAGATTTCCTGCTATTTTAAAGCCTGACTCATAATTGCAAAGGTTGCAGTGACAGTCAGGGCTGGCAGGGAAAAAGTGAAGCAGGAGAAGGTTTCAGAATGAAGCAATAACAAAATAGCTCATTTTTACCAAACAAAAGGACCGTTCTTCTAAATATTGATTTTCAACCTCCGATATTCATAAGCAGAGGTTTAATAGCAGGCCAAAGTCCTCTGTTCAGAAACTTTACTGCCAGCAAACAATGAAACAATGGCTGAAGAGCTGATGAAAGTGATGCTGGGCATTAACAACATCCTTGTCACAGACTCTGCAGAAATGTCACCAGATCTGGCAGCTGCATTCCACCGTGCACAAAAATGCCACACCATGTCCCATATGTTGGGACATACAATGACAAAGGAGCTGCCACTGCTTATGTGATGCAAGGTGGAGTCCATCCCTCCAGCATCAGCCCAGAACCATGGGTCTTGGGGCAGCTCGTAAGCAGAACTGTCCAGGGAGTTGTGACAGTGGGGCTGTGAATCCATCCAGTTTCTCATAATATTGGAGAACACACTCCTTTCAGGAGACAATGTTGGCCCTTGGGACTTTCTTTCCAAAAGGGACAGAGTCTTCTATCTGGTTGATCTTGTAGATCTATTCTCCCTATCAAAATGGATTTATAAGGCCCAAAAGTCTATGAGAAACATAACTGTAAGATTAAACATGAAACAGTCCTAGAAAAAAAATGTGAAAGATCTGGAGAACAAGGCACAGGTCCTTCCGTGCTGAATGCCTTTGAAGCAGGCTGGCACTCAGCAGCACAGATCTGCTGACTGCACATCCAAGGATTAGCATATGGGATGATTCACAGCTTCACAGATAATAAAAGCCTCAAACATATCTTCCTTCCTTCAAGAGAGTTCATTATCACTCCATCTGCAGAGAGGAGACCAAGCACATCTCCCCTTGACCCTTGGGATCACTTTCCCAAGCCCTCTTGGACCCAGCCATTCTCCAGAGGTGACAACTGCAGATAGGAGCGACAGGTTGAATTATTACCTGTTCCTGTTTAGTTTCAACACAACCACCAAATGACCCAGAAATCACAGAGCAGACACCCCAGGCTCCAGATGTCCTACTGAACCCACCATCCAACCAGACAGACGGTGCTCCTGGGGAAAGGTGGCAGCTCTCCTCAGGGCAGCAGGCCTGGCTGTCAGGACCACATAGCCTGTTTGCATTTCACCTGACCTCTGCCGCAAAGGGGCTTCTCGGCTGGTGGGTCATGGCATGAGTCCAGTGCATGAACAGCCCAAAGTCAACAGGACTGAACATTTTTGGCAAAAGGGTTGTTTATTTCTCAGGACTGGAATCTAGGAGAACTCTTATCTGAAGTATCTTTTCCACTATGAAAAAGAATTAAAGAAAACAAGTCAACGGACCCATTCCTTTCCATGCTCTACCAGCAGGTATTGAGCAGAACTTGGACTGATCATGAAAATCGATGTCAGAACCTCCTCTCACTGATCCTTGCCTCTCATTCTTGGTATTCGCTGTTTAGACATGTTGAAGAACATGGTTTAGTGAGAACTATTGAGATAGGTTGGACTGGATTATCTTTTAGGTCTTTTCCTACCTTGGTGATTCTATGATCCTACCCTTCTAATTTTCTGCTCATCCATGCCAGCTTTACAGAGACCAAAGGGCAGCTTACCTCTGGAATAGCCAGTCACAATATTCAACTACGTACCATACTATGAATCCAAACTGCCACATCCAAACAATCCCTAGCAGAAAACCAGCTGCACTGGTAAATGCTACGTGCTTCCTAAAGCCTATTAGGTTTCCCGTGAAATTTTAGGCGTCCTTGTAAAAGCTCACCAGAAACCTAAGGAACCACTTGATGGTACTGGGGCATGCTCTGCTGAAAGCACAGAACTGAAAATTCAAAATGACATTTATGCTCCCTGAAAGTACATCTTCACAGCTTGTAACCGCACGATACAACACTCCCTGCCAGGCAAGGATGCACAGATCTATACTAATTAGGACCCTTTGTTAATGGCTGCACAGGCTTTCCCCTGTCCCTGCTCTCACAAACTGCTGATGCCTGTTGCTAATGCAGTAATTCAAGGTAATAGATGTAGATGTAACAAGATGTGGTTAATGAGATTAGCATAAAACGTGAAGAGCAACAGACACACCCACAGCAGCAAAAGCATTACTGTCAGACTATAGCATAAAGGTTTATCAACCCACTTCTACTTTGTAAACATTAATACCTTGATAAGGGCAGGACTTCACACAACTTTTTCACTGAGTAAAGCAAGAGCAGGTGTGAGTCTACTGAACTGCACTGACAACACTTTACAGGGTAGGGATTTATCACTGGAGAAAGTTCACTGTGTAGCAATATTCCTGTTATTGAAACCTCTTATCCTCACATAAATACTTGCTTTTCTATTTCTGGGTGATCATGAACAAGTTATTCCTGAGCCTTTATTTCACATTTGGCTCATTCTAGTAGTGGATTTTGGCTACACTGTAGGTGGAATTTAGAGTGGCCTTGTTTATAGGAATCATCGACCATCTTCATGAGCTAACCTGAAAAGCATGTCACACACACCAAATAACAGCAGCCACTTTTCAGAATCACATGCGAGTGAAGAGTTTCCTTCTTACTCTGTTCAAGATGTTTAAAGCTAGCCACATAAGCCAATAAATACTTTAAGTATACAAAGAGCAGCCCACACTACTGCCTGGTCCTACAGCAGCCAGACTCCAGGTGGTATCACCAAGGTCTCCAAGTTGTTCCCCTCCACATGACCTGAGATGAGAGGCAGCAACGTGGACTGCCACCACCACCACATGGCTGTGGGACTGCTTTGGCAGCAGGTGCACTTTCTGTAGGTTTTCGTTGCGTTTCAAAGCCAACAGAAAGGCAGAGCAGGATGCCTTGCATGCTCCAGTGGAGGCAGGCCCAAGGTACTTCACAAGGAACAGGTGTGAGAAGAAGCAGCACATCAAGAAGGGAAGAAAAAAATAAATGAGCAGGGTTAAAAGTGCGAGAGAAAAAAAGGGGGGAAGACAGAGCAGGGAAGGTAAGGGGAGAGACGACTGATTTAGCAGCTTTTGAGTATGTCAGAGCAGCAGGATCTTGGCAGCAGGATTTTGAAAAGCACTCCGTGACAAATCCTCCTTTGTGACAAATGCCAGACGTTTCCCATCATTTCCCAGCCTTTCAGTTTATGGTCTGCTGGCACACTCAAGAAAGTTATTTTTCCATTGAAGGACAACCAGGACCCGGAACGCCTGTGCACAGAGGGCTCCCATCTGCAGGGGCAGCCAGAGCCCAGCTTCCCCTGGCCAGCGGGGAGCTCTGCTGGGCAGGGCTGCAATTCACCACTTGAATACCAGATAAGAACTGCACGCTCAGGAAGGTATTTGAAGGAGCATTTATAAGAGCCTTCCAAACCTCAGACATGAAAAGGAACACGATAAAGAGTGCAGATGGCTTTTTCAATACCAAGCAAATGCTTGAGGCTTACTGTGCATCTGTGCTGTGGCCATGCTTCTGGCCCAGGGATTTCCATGTTGTGCTGCAAGAGCAGTTTCACCTTTAGTGTCTGACCTCCAACTCCAGCTTTCAGGCTAACTTCTCAGCTTCCTGAGTCCTGCCTGACCCTCCGAAAAAGCAGCACTCGTTCATTGCTGGGTGTTTGTTCACCCTACTTGCTGACTTCTGAAAGGTGGAACAGGAGCACTATAGAAAAGCAAAATCTTCTGCATCAGCTACACATGTGCAGCTCTCTCTGTGAGGACATAGAGACCAGGCAAATGAGTTCCTAGATTTCCTCTGGCTGATAAGGCACCCACTTATATTTCCCTTTTGCAGGGACCAGTTCCTTGGTTTTGAAGATCAAGTCCTTTGCTGTTTGAGCCCTGTGATGCTGACTGTCACTGGCCTGTCCCATATCCACACATACAACGCTGCTCAGCTGCACTGGCAGTGCATGTGTGTAGGTTTTCTGTCAGATCAGACACAGCAGGATGGCTCTGCTTGAGCTGCGACTCACTGGAAAGCAAGATATCACTATTCACTGCTGCTATGACTCTTGAAGGATCCCCAACTCTCCCTCATGACTGGCTGTTATTTCTAATGCTCATGCTCTCTTTTCCTGTTCACACAACAGTCAGATTAGCCATATTAGCTGCGGCTTTTTAGCATGTCTGAGTGCTGCAGCGAAGCTTACAGCTTGTTATCACAGCTCTGCCTGCTGATACAGAGATACACGCTACCACAAGAAAAATAAAGTACCCACATAACAATGAAAGCCTGACAAGTCTGCAAAAGCAAGAGGCTGAAGCTGAAAAGCCGACGTTTCATTTCCTCTAGGCACAGAACATGCACCATTGGAGAGATCCCAACCATCACGAGGGAGGAAAAGCAGATGAGAATGTTCTCTCTCTCTTTTTGCTCAGAGTCAGAGCAGAGCCCAGACGAGGGCTAGAAATGCCTTACATGAAAAAGGGAAAAAAAAGAAAGGGCTGTTTAGGGAGACTTACATATAAATAAAACCACAATGATTTCTTTGCCGCCTCTCCAGAAATTGTACTGATATCATGTACATAAAAGATGAAGATACATTATTTGCCATGTGCATAACTACTAGAGCTATGCTGCCACATACAAGCAGCAAACTCCAAGAGATCAAACTGCTCCAAGTATTCTCTTTGTTTCCTATATCTAGTTTTTAACATTGCGTTTCCACACTTAATTCATGCCAATTCATCTGCTGCATAATAAACACACCATATTAATTCCTCAGGAGTCCTTAATTTCTTTTTCTTTTTTTCCCCCAAGTATCCTATTAAATAATAATAATAAAACTAAAGTGATGTCATCGCAGAGATGGCATAAGCTTTGGTCTGTTCTGAACTTTATGCATCTACAGTAGGAGAAACCTGTTGCTGAAATAACCATAATAGAGTTAATGGTTCACAAGCAAATGCCCAGTGAGGTATTTAAAGGAGAAGTGCACAGAGGGTGAAGTTGCAGCCAAAAGGCAAAACACACAGTGACTCACTCAGCAAACAAGAAGCTGTGGAGCAAAGTGAGTGCCTGCTCAAGAGCAGAACACTCAGCACTGACTTCCCAGCTGCACATACTCAGTGACTGGGAACGGTGGGCTGTGCTGGAGCAAGCCTCTGAAAATACCAATACACAGGCATTTAAAATATGCACTTCCATTAAAAAGAAAATCCCAAACTAAACTGAATGGGTGTCTATGACAGGCACCAGATCACCCTGAGAGCCTGAATCCTGCCAGCTTGTGTATGCACCCACCAGTACAGCCCATAACCCTGCTGGGAAGGACAACCTCTAGGCTGACAGAGGTGTACGGACAGTGTTCAGCTCTCTGTCACTGTGCTGACATCAACACCTGGGCCCTTCCCTGGGCTAAGCACCAAGTGGATCCATATGAGCCCTCTCAGACCTCTCCAGGATGCAAACAGGCAAGCAGAGACAACTGGGGGATGTGCTCCAAATCAGCACTTTGCTTTGACCCAAGTCCAGGCCACACCTGGAGCTTTGGCCATGTGAATGTGGTAAGGTTTCTGAAAACAGGCTGGGTGAGCTGGCACCAGCAGCCCTCAGCATGTCCTCTTCTGGAGCCTGGCTGCTCTGCAGCTAGCAGGTGCCACACTGTCACAGCACTGGTAGCTTCACCCAGGCAGCTCCTTCCTAGCACTGCCCATGCCATCATTCCCACTCTCTTTCCCACCAACACTCCCCTGTTTGTCTAGCAGAATGGCCATCCTCCCATGCAAGCACTACCCAAAATCTAAGAGGGAGCACACGCTCTTAATTAGGAGCAAATTGTTGATACCAGTTTTCTGCAACTAGACTAAGCACTTAACTCTGTTCTTTAATGAAGTTTGTAAATGTGGAAGCTCCCCTGTAGCTGCAGCGTGGGAGCCTATCTCTCATACAAACCTCTTCCTGTGGCAGGCTGCATTTATCACCCACGTACTGATAAACCCCAGTGTCTCACACATGTCAGCTATCAGGAATTCATTATTTAGTCTGTGTTATGTTACACCAGTCCAGAGTTATCTTTGCAGCCCACAGGCCAGAATCAAAACCGAATGTGTCAGCTATTTAAAGAAAATTGGAAGCCCTCCTCCAGCAACTTCGTTAACCTCCAGGGAGCAGGGCTGGGTTTTGGGCCTGGAAGTGTTACTGTGGAAAATGCGGTTCAAGATTATCAGGAAAACTTTGTTTAAAAGCTACTTTCTCCATTTATTTTGATCTGGTGTTAACAGGCTTCCACTCCCACCTTCCCCAAATACTGGAATAGCAGTGAAGCATTTTTAGGATTGTCTGTAACATTGGTTCTAAACTCTATTATCAAGTTACAGGGGAATAAATACAGTATTCTATTACTATTTCTGAGGGTTGATGCTTAGTCTGTAAACTAAGCACAAGTGAATCATTTATTTCTCAAAGAGACAAGACTTCATATACTCTGTATTTACATGGCAAATAATCAGCAGCCTGATCTGATAACTGCTCTGCTCAAGTCTCTTACAATCTATATGAAATTCCTAAAATAAACAACATACAGCTTTTTGTTTTCCCTCTCCAAAATTCAGCCATGTCAGAGGCTGCAACTTAGATCTAATTCTATTAAAAATCCTTGCACAAAGTTTAAAGTTTCAAGGTTTTATTTTTTTTGGCAGCTTTCTCATAAAAATCAGAGTACTACTTGAATTGAGAAGAAGTCTTAAAGGCCACCTGGTCCAACTCCCATACAAGGAACAGGGACCCTACAGCTCGATCAGGCTGCCCACAGCCTGGTCCCGTTGGTCATGCTAGAGTATGACTCCATTTAAGGAACACAGAGCTTCAAAGCAATGCTAACATTCACAACATTTACTTTGCTTCAGGTTCTCAATACAGGAGCTGGAGAAGACAGGTGCGATTAACTTCAAACAGAGAAGCAAACAGCCAAAGAGTCCTAGATCAGTCGTGAGCAATGAACAGGAGCAAGCACCACTTCCCTCCTCTCAAGCAAAGCATATCAAGCCATCCTACAGGAAAGCAGAGGGATGCCAGTGTGCAACAACTCAGCTTTGCTGCTGGCAACACAGCTGCAGACCTCTAGGAGAAACCCCAAGGCTGCCCTGTACATAGGAACAGCTCAGGCACCTCTGCTCTTTGCCACCTACATGGGCTAACTAATGACTGTGGCCAGGATCACTAATTCAGTAAACAGGAACCGGGCACATGGCAAGCTGCCCCACGTATTTGTGGGACGTGATCATCTTTGCCAGTAATTTTAGGCTGCCTTAGAGAAACCAGAGCCTAGAAGATGTGCTGGAGATGTAAGAGGCTGGCGTACCTTGTGTCATTCAATGGCAGAGTATGTGCTCCTGTCCCAGAAAGACCCACTGCATATCACCTGCAAGGACTGAGCCCTGGGATCCTCATGCTACCATGCTGTCAGTGCTGTTGGGTGACCTCCATGGAAACCAGCAGATGTTAGTGTTTCCAAGTGCCCACATGTCAGGTTTGCTTGCTGAAAATGAACAGATTTCCAAGGAATGTGCTCACCCACTCAGCACAGGATGAGGGCAGATTACCACACTGTTCCTGCAAGGTCTTATCTGAAGAAGGGGTTACTGCAGAGCTGTGGGAGTTTACGGTGCCCTGGTACTGGCCTGAATATTCCCACCTGGAGCCAGCAAGAGTGATGTGCCCCAAGCAAAAGCTCCACACAAGGCAGGCAGAGATCACCAGCGCTGTCCAGACTGGCCCACCTTTAACTGACAGAGAGCTAATCTTCAAGACTTGAGGCAATTCAGCACTAATCCTATATATTTAAAAAAAAAAAAAATTAATCATGCCGTTCTCACGTAAGCATGGTAAATGGTGCAAGAGCTGCATTCCAGAAAGTGATTCAAAATGGAATTGCCAAACGATAGGCAACAGTGAGCACATCAACCCAAGGCACTGCAGAGGGAGGAGGCCTCAGTGTGCAGGGAGAAGGTGCTCCCAGGACTGCCAGGGGGTTTGCTGGGCCACAGCCACACAGCATCTTCATAACACACACCAGTAACGAAGCCAGCGCTTTATCACTGGTGGTCCAAATGACACTCGTGCCACACAAAATCAAATTCCTTCACTTCTACCACGTGGGACAGATAGAAAGGTGTAACTTTTTTTTTTTTTTTAATACAAAGAAAGCATTTGTTGCAGCTTACGATCTTCTGCAAAAGGCAACTGTTTGGAGAAGAGCTGCATTTGGAAAAGGATATCGATCTCGTAGCACACTTCTCACCTTCCATGTTCTTTAAATACTTTGGAAGGTAACCACAGGTGATCCACGCCTTCCGACCTGTCTGATGAGGCATGCAAAATAACCACGTACACAGTTCCTGAGCTTGTGAAGCAATACTTACAACCCTATTTATTGCAAACGATAAGGAGTCAGAGCTAAGTTCAAGCCACGCAAGGGAGGTTTTAACTACAAAGGCAGTTTTTAATCTTAAACCTCTTTTCCTGAGTGCTTGTCCCAGGCTGAGAGCCCATGCCACCAGGGCTGTGGCTTAGCAAGTAGCTTCTAGTCAAGTGAGCTGTGGTGATGTGCGTTCTCTGGTTATCTGTCCCTGCACTGAGGGAAGCTGCAGGAAACCAGGCAAGATGAGCAGTCTTTCTGCAGTGAAGGGCAGCACATTGTGGCTATAAGCAATATCCTATGGGTCACAAAGCAGGTCTGCAGTGTGAATAGGAACAGAAATATCTGCACAGGCAGCCCATCCAGCTGGTCTTAGTCACAAGGGCATCTCTTCCTCTTTGCAGGCGTGACAGCACACCAACAAAAAGCAGAGAGATCTGTGATGGGCTTCACAAAGCATGTCCTTCTGTACAAGAGGGACTGGCACCAGGGGAAGAGGCCAGAACAGAGCAGGCACTGACAGAGCAAAGGATGCCTGTGCTGTGGGTTTCAGCATCAGGCACAACTCATATCCTGCATTTAGCAGGTAGCCCCTCACTGGGCATTCTCCAAACACATCTGTTGCAGCAAGAAAGCTGCTGCAGCAGGAGCATAACATCCTACTGTATGGAAACTCAGCAAATGGTAAAACATTAACACAACCAACGCTGACCTTTTGAATTTCTATTTGCTCAGCAAGCTGTTCCTAATTGAAGGTCTTTTCCCCAGGCTCCAACAGCTCTGAGTGCAACCCCAGCTACCCCCCACAGCCCCCAGTGCTGCTATTTGAACCAGTGCACGGGGTTGACCAGGCAGAAAGCAATTTCCAAGGGCAAGCACTCTCTGCGTGTGCAGCCCCAGCACAGCAACCACTCGCACGCAGCTCAGCACAAGTGTCAGGTCAGGTGCAGGCAGGGGGAAGCCTGGGGGCAGCTGCAGAAGAAAGAGGCTCATTGATTTCGGGTGGGCAGCTGGCAGCTCCGTGTCCCCCACACATGCTGTGGGTGGGCACGGTCTGCAGCACCAGGCATGGGCTGGCTTGGAGCAGGGGGCAACAGCTCACTCCCTGTCCCACTCAGGCATGCACGCAATGGGAGGGGAGCAAAGAGGGGATTGGTGTGGAAAGCTGTTTTGATTCAGAGCCTATTCACCAAAGGACTCACCCTGCAGTCAGATTTTATCCAGCCTAGCGGTGCATTTTGCTTTCTTCAGCTGCTGCTCTCAGTTGGACTTTACCCCTCACTTCTGATTGTTTGAAATACAATGCAAACCAACCAAAACACATCCATCAAGCCCGTTAGTATTAGAAAGGAAAATGTTATTACCTGGAATAGTCCCCTTTAGCTTCCTACAATTGAAAAACAGTGACAGAATTAAAACATGATCTCTTCAAAACTCCTCTATTTTCCCAGCATTGTTCACTTCCCCACTCCCACAGCTTTTTGGCTGGATCCCGACCTCAGGCACATTCACACAGAGCCCAGAGGCTGCCTGCATGCACTCAGGAACAGAGCTTGGCCCTTCATGCTTCCAGCTGTAGATTATCCACCTACACTGTAAATAAAAGTGCTTCTAGAAGGGGGATGGATTTCATGATCCACATTCAATGTCACTTCTACTGCCTAAGAAGTGAAATACAGTTTTCTCTCTGCCTGTCCAAACCTAGCTGAAGGTCAGCTTTAGGAGCAGGTCAGACTTTTGGGATGAACTGTGCTCTTGGAAGTAGCTCAAGAGCATATTATCAGTGACAACGGGGGCGGGGGGGGGTAGCAGGAAGGATTTACATTTTAAAGGTTGACATTTATTTCACAGAAAGTGGTAATTAAATCTCAGGAAAGCACAATGAAGGGAAAAAAAATAATATAATTTAAAGTAACAAAGATATAAAACGTATGCTCTGAAAACTTCACCAGACATAGGACAGCAAACTTTAGCTGCACTACTACACTTTTCTCCTTCTTCCCAGATCTCCAGCATATATTTAAACTAGAAAATTAAGTGATAAATTGGACGTAGATCTGCCCAAATAAATTACTTCCCTCAATGAGCTTTTCCTTTCTTTTTCTCTCCTCCAAGCTAAAATCGCTCAGATGCCTATTTCTCCCACTATAAGAAAAATAATAAGTACAGAGGCTACAAACAACGAATGCTACATGGCTTTGTGCATATAGAGCAAAGGAAAACGAATCTGGAAAGGCAGTACACAGCTGAGCTAACAGGTCGAGGGGCTGCCACATACCAGAGCAGCAGCACACACCACACGCAAAGAGCAGCTTACCTGCAGGACCAGGGCTGCCAACTTGAAGACCGTCTCACTTTCGACCTCGATCTGCCCCTGTGCAGGGAAAGAGCAGAAAGTGAGCGCTGGGAGCCGTCCTGGCCCCGCAGAGCACGGCGGAGCACCGCGTCCTGCCCGGCTGCCAGCACAGCTGGGTGGGAGCCCAGCTCTGTGTCCCAGCCCTCTGCTCCCGCCTGGGGAGTGTTTCTCCTCCTTTCGTGAGCGCTTGGTGTGTGTACACAGACGCACACAGTTTGTTTCCTACCTCCCCCCAGCTCCTCTCCCACCCCCTTTCTCTTGACATCGCATGTCGTCTTTCCGAAGCTTCGTTTTATTGCACACACCCAGGCAGGTACCCGATCCCAAATACTTTGAAACACACTGCAAACGTGCCATGAACCAGGGAAAGGAGGGTGAATTGGTGGAATTTATGGCTTTAAGCACACCATCTCCCTGGGGCAGAGACCTCAGCTCTTTACTTTGATGGTGGTATACACACCCATGATGCTAGATAAATGATAGTTATTAATCACGAGGCGAGTATAACTAATTTTCTTTTACCACACACAGTCTGGAAGATCTTACAGCCTCCAGTTCCTGCAAGCACACATGTGCGTTATTACAATGCTCAGAGAAACTCCATGCACTCCCGTCCCTGGAAATCTCAATTTTTGACCCCTCTACAAAACCAGGCAGAGTCCTGTCCTGAAAGCCAGCGACTTCAAACATGCAATTGATGATAAATGCTAAAACATCAAAAGTATGCAATTTATTTTCTTTTTCTAGCTTGTTATCTTCACTGCTATCTTCCCAAGACAGTGTTTCACAAGGAGAAATAATTTTGGTTCCATAGCGGGACCAGCAGTAAGACTGGAAGAGTCACAATACACCTGCACCTCAACTCTGAGGTGGTCAAAGCCATTCTTGACACCTACTGCATCCTGTAAACTACATGTAAAAGCCAAAACTTCCCCCAGGAGCCATCCCGTGAGGTTTTGTGCAAAGATTTGTTCCTGTTAACCTCCTGCAAGAGAAGGCAGTGGACACAATGTCCCCTCTCACTGATAACGCAGCACATCCTCCAGTCCCCAGAACTTAGAGGCTAGAGGGACAGAGCTGAAACAATGCTCAAGCCAGGGCAGCAAGGAAGACCTATAGACTTAGACAGATACAGGGAAATGACATCTCTCAATATACAGGGCACATCTGGAGTTGGGCTAATTTACCACAGCTGCAGGTCTGGCCCCCAGAGACTAAACTCAGAAGTGAACAAACAAATAATTCAATTTTCATGGAAAGGAGGCTTTTTGCCAGCTTTGTCAATAAAACACTCCAGCAGCAGTGCTCCCCCAGGCAGCTCCACCAGGGCAGACTGGGAGGAATTTCCCCTTCCCAACAGGTGTGGCAACAGCTATGCAGAAGTGGCCTCCAAAGCATTCCCAGACATTTCATTAGAAGAGGAGGGGCACATCACAAAGTAGAAGGAAAAAAAAGGCTTCAAATTCTTCCTTCCTTCCCTCAGATCTCCTTAATGTCGATGCTCAAGTGAAAAGGCAAGGTTTGCAGCCCCATCTTCATGTAGGTGCAATTTTAAGGCACTCCGTTACTTCCAGGTCTGCATCAGGTTAGTCTTTGTCATGCACATCTGCCTTCTCGAGCTTAAATTGCATATGCTCCAACAGCCTCTGAAAAAAAAAAACCATGGCAGGATGAGGGGACACCAGGTCATCCCAGCACCAGCACATGGGGAACCCAGACATGAGGAAAGCCTGGGAAATCAGGGAAAACAGGGCCAGAAGGGACCTTAAAAACTCATCACGACCACCTCCCTGCCCTGGGGCAGAATCAGCTACACGGGGCTCATTGGCTTCGTGCTACAAATTTATGCAGATACTTAACTATCCAAATGCAATTCTCACATCAAAGGCCCTCTTCTCTTTGTTGAGAGGCTCCAAGGAAAACTCTGCAGCATTTGGGTGAGCCACTTCATCAGTAAGTCCCTGCTGACCCATAGCAATAGGTGCTGCTGGCATCACAGCGCAGTTTGGGACTTAATAACCCAACACCCCTTCACTTTTCATCTTCAAAGCACGTCCCAAACATTAACTAATTAGCAATAGTAATTATGGGGCCGCTCTTACGTGTTGATTTACTTGGTCCTAAATAAAAGCTTTAGGAAACTCTGGTCACTTTACCAGGCTGCTATGGCATTTTGATGAACGTTGAAAGTGAACTCACAAACCACCTCATTTAGGGATTTAATGGGCTGAATGGGACTGCCTTCCTCATGAGTTTCAGCCTTTGCTTTCCTGGTGAGGCTTCTGCAGTGACAATGCCCTTGCTTACAGGTGCATTTGCTTGGCAGCTGCATTCAGATGTGAGCAGGTACGAAGGTGCACTCTGGCCTGACTTTTAAAGGCACTAAAGTCAAAGGAAAAGATGGACACAGATGTACACACCAGCCTGAGGACAGGAAGCAATTAAGAAACAGAGAGAGGATTTTAAGCAAAGGATCCCAAAGCCCAGCTCAGTCTTTATCTAACAGAGTAATGCTGAGTCAGTGACAGTCTCTTGGAACAATTTTGTCTGAGCCTGGAATTATTTTCCATCATAATGTAACATTATTTGCCAGCTGGTTCCACAGTTGGCCACTGCTATAATGTTATCCATCCCTGGGCTGTCAAGGAGTTGGGACAGCCTTTGACTGGACACAAATCCATATAGCAATACATGTCACTCAAACAGGAGCACAGAACCAGGGCTCACAGACAATATCTCCATTTAGTAACAATTCTTCTGTCCCCAAAACTGGCGAGCAGAGGTCTCTGTTTCAGCATTGCTTTAACAGGAAGGTCTAATTTCAAAAAATAGGTGGGAAAGAATGGCTGTAGAAAGCTTCATTAGCAAAACCTGCAATTGGCAGGGTAATTCCAGTGCAGGTTTCAGTGAGTAGGCGAGGGCCCTGGGAGCCAGGTCAGCAAAGACTCTCATGGCCGTGTGTTTTAGATGAAGATGGAATATGCTTTCCTAGATGCATCCCAAGTGGGAACAAGATCACTAGCATGAGGTTAAGGAGATGCATGTAATTCAGATAATGGAATCTGAGTCTTATACCTTTTAGATGTAAATAAGTTTGAACAGAAGAGAGGGTGCAGCTCTAGGGATGGGATGAAACTGATATTTTTCAATTGGAGTTTTCACAGGGACCAATCATTTTACCCAGGGAGACAATTTCATCCCCATATGCGGCAGAACTGAGCCCCTGGTTCAGATAGGAGCTCAAGTTTTTCCTGCACAGAAAACAGGCTTATAGATGTGATACAAATCACAAGACTTGACTGTGAATAGAGCAGTGCACCCTCATTAAGCACAGCATCAATACCAGAGTTGACTGTCAGAGGTACGTGCCGGAAACACTGAAGAATGCACAGAACAAGAATGACAATAGCCAGATGAGCATGAACTGTGCTAAGCAAGCCTTTAGATAGCTTAAAGCAGTTTTTCTTTAAAAAAAAAAAGCAATACAGGAACTGTCATCTCTAACTCTTCAGAGCCAGAGCAATGAAAACAGTTTCTTTGGAGCACACATAACCTCCAGAGGTTAAAGACTGACAGCAGAAACATTTCACGTGAAAACATGAAAATTATGATATTAAAACACCTCTTGCCTCAAACCAACCTCTTTAAAAATTTATATTAACCAAAGACGCACCCCAAAAATCCACATTATGATCAAATAGCCTCTAGACATCTACAATACTGAACATAATTACCTGTGATTTCTGACAGGTGATTAAAAAAGCAGAGAAAGAAGGGGGCAATTAGAGGGAAAAGGAGGGAACTAAATGTCTGCAGGAGCGTGTTCAGATTGAGGATGGCAATTAGCTGGGTGTGGACCCAGCAAAAGTGAACAAAGCCACGCCAGTTCTGTGCCCTCACCCAGCACCACTGCAACTTCTCCAGTCCCCAGTGTCCCCAGATGTGGCCCCCGAGCCTCATGGTGCGAGACCAGGTCCCTGCAGAACATTAAGACTCGTGGATTTCCAGCACTCAAGGCTTATTTAGGAGCAGAGGCAGCAGCTGGGAGGCCTGCACTGCTGGGATGAGGGTGTCACCCACAACCTGTTGCACCACACCATCAGCAGCTCTGCAGTAAGCAGGTCAGCGAGCTCAACAACAACGCACTCTTTGAGAGCGGGGCTGGGCGGTTACACAGAGGAGGTACAACAACAGCAAGTGAATGCCCCTCCAACCTGAAAGTGATACCCCCAGGGCCCGTTCAGATCTCAGCACTTGCCCCTGCGTCTCCATCCCAGCTGCACTGCCTGTGGATCACACTGCCCCTAGAGCACCCCATCCCCATCCCCATCCCTACCCTGTCCCCTCCTGTAGCTCCAAACCTTGCAGGTCTCCTAGATGCAGCAGCTCCTTCTTGCCAGAAGCTGTGAGACTCAGTGGCTGAGGCCAACGCAGAGAAACAACAGCTACGTCACCACTGCCCTGTATCATCTCACAGCAAGCCAAAGCTTCAGGTTTCTGTTACACCCTTTATTTTGCTGCCTTTGCCAGCCATCTTCATCTCCTTTGTCTATGTTTTGTACCTCAGCCAAAGCTCAGTCATGATACATGCTAAGTATCATTAGGCTTAGCATATATTCATATTCTTTTGCTTTCCTACCACAATGCCACAGCAAGATCCCTAGCACATAGACAACCAGAACTCACAACAGCTTCACCCCGTGGGCAGAAGATCAAAAGTGCAGAACTCTCCACCACAGTTAATGCCAGTAGTTAGGCTCAGGAGGATGTGACAGACAAGAGATACAAGGTATGAAGCTCTGCCTGCAAACCAGCTCAACCCTCATGTGCACTGGGGTGGCCCAGCTACAGCCAGGACAGGAGCTATATCTCCAAGCAGAGAGCCTCAACAACTCTCTAGGGTATCACTACCATTCACAGCAGGCAACCTTGGACCAATCTCCACTACCATGCAGGCCCTCAACTATCCCCACTCCATGGCCAGCACCTCCCCAGGCGACCAGTGAGGTCCAGTGGGAGGTGTCATGGGGAACAGCTGAGTGAGGGGCTGCCATGGAGATCTGCTAATTAACATGTGTCTTGTCCTCTCCCAAGAGGCAAGGACAGTCACTCACACTGCATTCACTGACATGACCATGCTCTATCCTCATCTTCTGATGCCCCACTGGGGGCTCTCAGGCCATGGAGATGGCCACCAGCATCCACAAGAGCAGAGCACAACCTGGAAGGCAGAGGAGTGAAGGCCAGCTGGTCCTCACTCTGCGCCTCACACCTGCCATCCTCAGGAGCAGAATGACAAACAGACAGTGTGTTTTAATAGACTTGGCACGAATCAGGCTACTCAGTGTTACAAGGCTGCATGGGAACGCTCCCCTCTCCCTAGGGATAGGGAAGAATTAAGAAATATCCGTTATAAAACTTTCAAGGGCTATCTAAAATATACAGTCACTTTGCTCTCTGTGAGCTGGAAGCCAGCCAGACGTCATGCTCACACCAGGGGTCTGCTTCAGCAGCTCTTCTCTCTAAGCCCCAGGCTGCCAAGTGCTCACAAGCATCATTGTTCATGGTTACAGGCTCCACCAAAAACTTTCATTTCCTTTACCTTTATTTTATTATTTTAAAAGCAATTCCTGTAAGTCCTTAAAACAAAAGCAAAATTAAATAAATAAATCCCCCAACACCCAAATATAGATGGGAAAAAGGGAACACCGCCAACCTGACCAAGACCTTCGTTTACAGAACATATTTTAAGGACTGGCAAGGAGTCAATTGTATGGCTGCAGAGCTATATGGAGGTTAGCTCTAATGCACAATAAACTTGTCAGTGCTTTGCTAGCCAAGGAGGGTGTAATTTTTCCAAACTTGGCTGTTTTGAAAGAAAAGACTAATTTATCTTTCCAAATTTATCATCATCATGCTCCTACCCTCCTTGAAAGCATCCCAGCTACGGTCAGGGGTCTGTGCAATAACACACTGAACTTGTTATGAAGCTCTTCTATCCCTGTGCAAGCACGTCAGTTCTGAGATACCCATTTCACCTGAAACTTCGTGCTAAACTTTCACTATTTGAACTTCAGCTGTGCAGAAAGTTTCACAGATCACCACCAATCTAAACCAGCTTCTTAAACTCAGTGACAGGAAAGAAAGCACATAAACTGAAGTTGTCACTGCCAAAAGTTTTCAGGCATAAAGTTCTAAAAGCCTTGAAAAAGAGAAGTGTGTGTGAAAACAGAGTCACGATGAACAAAGTATGCTTACATCCATTGCAAAATACACACTGATAACCCATTTATAACTAAATCACTGAGAGGCCCTTCTATAGACCTGGAGATCTAAGCTCCTGCAGCTCCCCTCTCCAGCCTGTGGGCTCACACTGCTCCTGGGAGCACACACAGCTTCTGTGAGCTCCAACCCAAAGAGTATGGATGCTAAAGAGCAGAGCCAGCCAGCCATACTGACCACAAAGGACCCAGGCAGCAATAGGATTGCTACAGAGCAGTGAGAAAATGGGCAGCTCAAAATGAAGAAAGGGTAGGGCCAGAGAGCTGGCAGCATTTGCTGTCCAGGCTGGAGTCCAAGCTGTATGCACACACCAGCAATGAGGAAACACCAAGAGTTCTTATGAGCGAAACATCAAATGTTTCATTTGGTTCATGTGCAATGAGAAACAGGGAGAGCATGGCCAGCAAACCCTAACATGTTGGCAAATCTAACTCAGGAAGTTTATTTTCCAGGTGTGTAAAGCAGTTTTGCATCACCCTGCACAATGTGAATCAGAAGGAAAATGGTGATGGTGTTGCAGTGGTTGGTTACAACTGGAGCAGTGGGAAGGGGCAGCTCAGTACAGCAGCAATTCTGGGTGCAGACCTCCAGCACTGGTAGAACACAATTCACAGGAGTAAAAGTAACACCATGGTCCTCATTGCCTGGGGGCAAGGGCTCCCCCCTGACTGCCCAGCTGCACACAGGGGATGAGCACACAGCAAAGGGAATGTTCAGGGAAAGAGACAGGTCTTACAGGACCCACCACCCCGACACACAGCAAAGGGCAGAGGCACAAAGGATCTGTGACAGAAAAGCATGGAGGTGGTGAGTGGGTGAGGAGTAGAAATAAACACATTTTTGGCAGCATAAATCTTATTGTATATCTTGTCTCTCCCTTGCCAAAATGGCTATGGAATTTGCAAAACAGGCAAACCCCCAATTCCTCAAACCCTTGTTAGGGCAACTTGGTATCTAGTTTGCACGAAGGGGCAAAAAAGACTGCAGAAATCTGGAGCTGAGAGGTAAAGAAGGACAAGAGGGCAGCTATCATACTCCATTCAGAACAACAGAAGAAAAGATCCATGTTAGGAAGCTAAGCCTGAAGTTTACTATATGGGGTAAAAAAAATAAATAAATATGTTTGAAAAGAAACTAATGTGAAGGTTAAAAGCTACTGAACCAAACAAACACTGAAAGTAAATGAACTTTAAATAAACAGCTTGAGTCCTGCCCATGTTTCTACCCACTCAGCTGAGTTCCCATTGCCACATATCGCTCCCTTTGCATAACAAATATGGGCCACCTTGGTTCAATGGGTTACACGTAAGTAAGGTGTCAGTCAGGGAACACAGTGCCATGAATTGATTGACTCTTTATAGGCTTGATGAGAAGCCTACGATCAGTGATGGCATTTTTCACACCTCCCTTCTCTCTCCTCCTTTCCTCTGGTTTTACGCATCTACAGAAATGCACATTCTGGCACTCAAATGTGCAACCAGTATTTACTTCAATAGCAGTGCTATTGAAGTGCTGTCTTCCCCACTGCAGGAAGAGAACCAGTCCAGCTTTCCAGTTTCAAGTTTTTTTTGCTGAACTGCTCCAGCATTCCGTGGAAGAATCGCTGCAATTTGCTGAGACCCTTCATTGAAAATGGCAAATAAGCCAAACAGAGATTTGCTATTATTAAATTTAACCAGTAAGGCTCAAGTTCTTCAAACACTTTTTTTTTTAAATGTGAAGGTCTTGTGAAAAGGTGCGAGTTTCCTCCACCCTTCCAGAAAGCAATTCCTGTGCAACCCACAGCCACAACTTCATCATTAATTGCTTTTCAAGTAAGCTCTCTGATCCCATCAATAAAACAATGAATTTAAGACACAGTGAGTCTCTTCTAAAATATGAAACATATTAGAGGTGAAAAATTTGGCCTGCTATTCTGAGCTTCAACACCAACTAACAATAAACAATTGTTTTCCAAGAAGAACCAAGTGACCCTCCTAGGCAGATTAAATCATGAGTGTAAAACAGCCAGATATCAAGTTTGATATTAACTAGGCTTTGCTGAACTAAAGTCCACTGAACCTTGGCTGCTCCTCCTCTGTTTATTAGGGGCACAATTAGGTTGCCACACTGTCCTTTTTTCAGAACAAAATGAATCTGCAGCAGATAAATTTTACTTCTATGATTTTGGCTCCTGTATCATGAATAAATATTTATTTAATATATACAGTAGGAACAACCAGTTTAAACATCTAGCAAAAACAGTGGAATATTTGTAACCAGAGTAAACATAAGAAGCATTGTAATAACTGCCTTTAATTGTAAACTTATGGGATTTGTAACTTTATGAAGTAAATTCAGGCATGAAATCAGGGAACTAGGAACCATGCTCACAGCATAAGACTTTCCTCACCCTCCTCAAATGCATTCTACATAGCATGCAGAGATACATCAACTCCGAGTGCCTACCCAAAAAGCTACAGCACAGATTTCAAATGATTTAAAAGCTTTCTGGTATTTAAGATGTTTCAGTGTGGTTAGCACACAGCAGGACTGTGAAATCATGACCACAGGAAGACATCATCATCCTTACCCAGACAGTCTGCAGAAGGGGGTGGTAGGGAGGAATAAAGAGAGATGGACAACATGGAGCTCCAAAGGAAGCTGAGCTTTACCTTGTGTACACAGGACTTGGCATTCAGGAAGAACAACTCTACTGTTGTTTTATCCTTGAGGAAGGAGATGCTTTCAATGTAGAACCTGATAATTAAACAGAAAAAGAACAAAGTCACTTTCCTGTATAGGCTTCATCTTCCTCTCAAATCATTTTATTGCCTTGGCATTTTGTTCTTCAGCAATAAAGTGGTACAGGGGAACTACAACCAACGCACTTCATTTCCTGCCTCTTAGAAGGGAACAAGCAAAAAACCATAGACCAACAGCATGCAGGGGACAACTTCTTTTGTTCAGTAGATCATAGACATCTGATGACTTCTCGTCTCATTTGAAAACTGTCAAGGTTAAACCAAGGAGCAAACCTCACTATCAAATGAAGCAAGACCATGGTTGGTTATGCTAGCCCAGCCAAGGAGAGCAGATGTGTCCTNTTTGTAACCAGAGTAAACATAAGAAGCATTGTAATAACTGCCTTTAATTGTAAACTTATGGGATTTGTAACTTTATGAAGTAAATTCAGGCATGAAATCAGGGAACTAGGAACCATGCTCACAGCATAAGACTTTCCTCACCCTCCTCAAATGCATTCTACATAGCATGCAGAGATACATCAACTCCGAGTGCCTACCCAAAAAGCTACAGCACAGATTTCAAATGATTTAAAAGCTTTCTGGTATTTAAGATGTTTCAGTGTGGTTAGCACACAGCAGGACTGTGAAATCATGACCACAGGAAGACATCATCATCCTTACCCAGACAGTCTGCAGAAGGGGGTGGTAGGGAGGAATAAAGAGAGATGGACAACATGGAGCTCCAAAGGAAGCTGAGCTTTACCTTGTGTACACAGGACTTGGCATTCAGGAAGAACAACTCTACTGTTGTTTTATCCTTGAGGAAGGAGATGCTTTCAATGTAGAACCTGATAATTAAACAGAAAAAGAACAAAGTCACTTTCCTGTATAGGCTTCATCTTCCTCTCAAATCATTTTATTGCCTTGGCATTTTGTTCTTCAGCAATAAAGTGGTACAGGGGAACTACAACCAACGCACTTCATTTCCTGCCTCTTAGAAGGGAACAAGCAAAAAACCATAGACCAACAGCATGCAGGGGACAACTTCTTTTGTTCAGTAGATCATAGACATCTGATGACTTCTCGTCTCATTTGAAAACTGTCAAGGTTAAACCAAGGAGCAAACCTCACTATCAAATGAAGCAAGACCATGGTTGGTTATGCTAGCCCAGCCAAGGAGAGCAGATGTGTCCTGGTTTGTTATACAACATTACGTATGCAGCTGGCACTCTGCAAATCACACACAACTTGTCTGTGCACTTCACTGACTCACTTGGGGCATCAAAGTAAGCAGTGCTGAGATGCACTGAAAAGTGCAGAGAAAACACATCTCTAATTTAAAGAGCACAGGACTGCCAAGTCAGTTCAGAGAGACAAGTTCTGTGTGAACACAGTCCTGTCAATCTTCTTTTAGCAGGATTTAAAAGCAGGACACCCATGCTTCATTATCAGATGAACACGGATCCAGGCTCTCCCACCTGATGCTAGACAGAGGGCACACTTTGCTCAGCCAAGCAAAGGGTTGGGGCAGCCACTGCCACTCTGGCAATGCAGATCCTATCAGTGTTCTCCTTTTATTTCTGATGCTATCAGCATCCTTGAAACTAGAAAGATGCTTTTGTAAGTCCTAAATCTGCATTACACAGCCCTTCAAGCAGCTGTGTGTATCATATGAAGATGTACATGACTGGCTTGAGTTTATGCCAACTGAAGAAAAATATTTAAAACCTGAAGTTATTTATCATGTGTTTCATTAGTGAATGGCAAAAGCTCAGGGTCTAGGAGTTGTGAACCAAAGGGGAAATATAACCAGTCACCTGGAGATAGCCCACATTCCCAGTGCTGCTGCTGGAAATTGACTAGTGCTGCACGTTAACAAAGGACAGCTCTGGAGGGCTCTGGGTACCTTTCTCCACACCAAACATAAAATGGCATCAGTTCCCCCACTCCAGCACATGCCACTCACCCAGCCTTACTGTGCCTTCCATGCCAACCTCCAACTGTGCAGCTCAGCTGCTCTCAGGGGAGTTTAATTAAAGAACAGATTACAGCAAGGCAAATGTGTTTGCATGAGATAAGGGTCTGAACCAACCACCCAAAGCATATGCCATCCAACAAATGCCTTGAGTCGCTCACTCATCCAAAAGATTGCGACAAAATAGTGCTGCACATTATGAAGTCATATTTCTACTGAAATATCTATTTTATTTATTTTTTACCATGAGATAATTTTTATATTGCTAATAATCCTTCTTCTGCTCTTCACAGGCTTCCCATACACTGTCCCCTTCCTCGGGCCTAATTTCTTCTCTTAGATCTCATGACTCTCAAGCAGTCTAGGCTTAATATTACCCTCTAGAAGTTGATCTTCCCAAGCCCACTCTTCATGCATCAACTCTTACCCAGGTGTCTGTTCACCCTGATCACCGTGCAACTGGGTGGGCAAAAATGAACACCTCAAGCCAACAGCATTTACTCCAACCACGGAATTGCTCTGTTATGTGACTCTCTATATGACTTTTCTCATGCTCTCCACTTCTGAGAGGGTTTGGGAGACAATTTAAGTCCTGACAACAGTCACAGGAGTCAAGATCAGCATTAGTTTCTGAGAAGATCCTCAGACTGACCCAAGTCCTTCAATGTCCCTGTGTAAGGAGGTGACAACATAAGGCTATTGGAGGAATATATAGAAATGACCATGTCCAGTCATAGATTTTAGTCTTCATGTCCTCAAACAACGAGCATTTAAGAGTTAATTATCCAATAGTATTCATCAGTACTAGGAGTTGGACTCAATGACTTTTGTAGGCCCCTTCCAACTTGGGTGGCACTGCATGGAGCCAAGAGTTGGACTCGATGATCCTTATGGGTCCCCTTCAACTCAGGTGACTCTATGATTCTATAATTCCTTTTCAAAACGTTTGTGTTTTCTTTTTCCCCTTCGTTTCTTTGTTTCCCTCTTTTTTTTTTGTTAGAAGAAAGAGAAGAAGAAGAGAAGCTCTGAACTCCATCACAAATTAGTACATATTCAGCAAAAACAAAGTGTCATTTGTTTGAAGCACTCCCACAGTATCTGGGGTGCAGAGGATGTGGTGGAGTGACAATGCCAACTGACCCAACTGCACAACAGGCTCTGCTTTGGAAATGCTGGAGATAATTAAGCACACAAAGGCCAAAATCTTGATATGAAAAGGGAATGAGGTCAGTCCGCCCTCATTTTCCTCACAGACTTTAAGAAAGACAAAAGTAAGAACTCCAACTATATTAAAAATATGATGCTTGGTCTTTTAACCAGCACAGTTCTGATTGTTATGGGCCTGAAAAAAAACTGCATTCTAATCAGTAGAGCTAGCAAAAACCCTGAAGTAATGCAATTACTTTGGCCAAAATCATCACTTTGCTAGCAATTTTAGTCTCTCCTGGGGACTGGTTTAAGCTGTGTGAGCAAAGAAGCCAGGAGCAACCCCTTTCAGGTACTGACAAACCTTAAGAAAACATGAGAACAAGTATAATCGTTTAAATAAACTGTATCAAAATATAGCACTATTAAAGACAAGTTGGACAAAAAAAAGATTTGAGAAAAATTGAGAGATTTAAAATCATTCTTAAATAAGAAATGGAACAATGTGCTAATAACAGCTTAAAAAGTAGCATGTTCCAAACTACCTTATTTCATAGGTAAACAAAAGAAAGCAGCACTTACCCATGGCTTAGCCTCCTTCTAAAAATAATGTGTCACTTTGACATTTATTTCCTTTATCAAATCAGTAATTAGTTCTTTTAAACAAAAATCATGGTGATAAATGAACCAAACAGGCACTGCTTTCTTCGTGGAAGGAATTACTCACCTAACAGCAAAATACAGTGTTGCTGGGCCTGGTTTCTTGGGCAAGTCATGATCCAGGACTCTGTGGTCCAGCTGCAGCCAGACGCTCTGACCTCTGCAGGAACAGATTGGAAAGATGGTTAAAACTGGGAAGGGAAAGACAGAAACATGTTTTTTTCAGTGCTCGTGTTTACTCCAAGCATGAGTTCTTTTTAGATTTGCAAAAGTCAGCTCTGATGCAGGCAAGCAGTTCATCAGCTTTTCCCCTTTCTCTGACTTTTGGACGTTGACATCGTTTGCTTTTGGACACGAGGGAACCAGCCACAGCTTCACACACGACCCCATCTCAGAGCAGAGGGCCTTACCATAGCTGCACTCATTAATGAGGCAGCTGGATGAAACAGCACTCTGTGCTGTGGCCTCCCTAAATCAAACCTGAAGTGAACCAGAAAAAATAAAATGAAATAAAATGACCCCCCTAACCCCACTAACTTTCCTTAGGACCTGGGAATCAAGGCAGCCCAGGAGCCCATTGCTGCCCTGCGACATTGGAGCTGGCCAGCCATAGAGCATGGGTGCCCTCCAGAGGCCACAGAGAGCACCCAGTCCCAGTCTGGAGTGCCCAAGGGACCTTCTGGGGCCCTGCAGTTGGTTTTGGGGAAGCCAACAACTTTTAGGTAATCCGCTGGCAGCTCCAGAACTTCATGGCAGCTCTCCTCAGGGGAAAAAAAACAAGTGTCAACAGTGCTCTCGAGTGGTTTATAGATGAGCTGAAAGAAGGCATCTTCCAACAGCCACGGTGTGGCAAAAACATTCAGGATGAGGGCGACTTAAAAATAATACACTAGTGCTGCATGGGTTCCACAGGCAAGCAGCTCCTACCAGCCCCTGTGAGGCCCAGCAGCCAGCCCTGCACATGAGATGGGAACTACCACATGGGAAATCACTACAGAATCCATTTTTTCACCTTATGAGATGAACACAAGAAATGAAAGTGTCAGCATGGGAGGTTAGAGGTATTTTCTGTGCTGTGCCAAGAGGATATTCTCCAAATATTTTCTGTTTTGTGTCTTCCCATTACATCACCCAAACAGTGCGAGTACAAGGGAGGAAAATCTTCCAAAGCTATCTTCCCAACACACTGAGCTGCCACTGTATCCGGGATAGATTTTACTTCACAACAATCCCATAACTCTTTAAAACAAATTAGTATACTTACGTATCATCTATAAATGTTATCCCAAAGTACTCCTTTTCTTTCAGGTTGAAGTGAGAGGCCACCAGGTCCAGCAACTCTCGAGACAGAAGCTTGGGCTGTAGAAAGAAACACCACTCAGTTCATTTCAGTTCAGATTTCTCACTAAAAATGACAATTTTCTCTGGAAGTACAAACAAACAAACAGGTCTGAGGAGGTGCTTGCATGCCTGAAAGCATATCTATTAATTCCATCTCTAACAGTTGTTATAGTAAAGATAAAACTTCTTCAAATATCTCTTAGAGTTTCAGCCCTGAATTGTACTCCTTAAGCCATCAAGCAGGGAAATCTGGCCACAAGTACAAAACCAGCATTTATTTTTAATCAATTAAGGGACAAGTTTAACCACACAAGGGAAGGTAACAAAGCACTCTGGATCTCTAATACAAGTTTTTCAGTGGGTTTACTGCATGGTTTAAGACTCTGCAATGGTCAGTGCTTTGGTGCCATTCCCAGCACCTTGCCAAGTGGCACAAGTACACAGGGCATTGTTGGAGCAGAATGAAGATGGGCCAGAACTGGGCCCAGCTGGGCTACCAGTGCACAAACCAGAGGGATTTTACCTGAACCAGCAGCTCCAAGTTCCTGTCATCGAGGAGATGCACCTGGCAGTGCCGGCCCTCTGTCATCTGCAAAAACAGCAACACTGCGTGGTCAGAAAAAGAGTATCCCAGCTCATACTACACCCATGGGTGGTGGCAATGGCCTCTTGCACTGCTAACAAGTGTGGATGACCAGGGACAAAAACGCCTCCATCTATGCAACACTGCAGCCAAAGCTCAGCCTGCTGCCCAGGACCTGGTCTCCACCCTGGATGGGTTCCCACTGGATAGTGCATGTGTACACATATCAAGAGGTGTTCAAACTGCTTCAGTTCCCACTCTGTGCCACATTTATCTATTGCAAGCAATCTCTCTTTCCTCTTCACAGGAGGAGACTTCAGAAATAGCTGTACATTATTACGCCCTTTTAATATCTGCCCTTTGAAATCCAATACATCTCCACAGACCTTTTACATTATTTAAACTCTGCTTTAATTCTGGGCACTGTGCAGGCAGAGGGCTGGCAGCACAGCTCTGGGGCGAGAGATGGAGGAGAGAATCTGGATTTGGACATCTCACCACCTAAGAACAACTCATGAACCTGACAGCACCAGTTTCTCACCAATTCCGTTTTGAACTCCAAGCAGAAGGTTGCTCACAGGGGCTTCCAGAGGGATTGGCAACCACACACATACCCCTGAGCATGGACAAGGACAAGAGCCATGCTGAAACACACCCAAAGACTCTAAAGACTCAAGAATGAATAAAAGTGAATCCTTCCTTCATCCAATTCCAGTACAAGTGAACAAATCTCAAGTCCTCCCAGTTGCCCTGTTTCAGGGTTTGCAGGGCTGCCTCTGTGAGGAGCAGCCAGCCCCTCTCAGCTGAATTAACAAAGGTTCACTGTTTGAACTAATTGAGTTGGTTTGGAGCAAAACCCATGAAGGAGCTTCTTTCCGAGTAGCTTGGCAAAGAGTCTGGGGATGAACAACCACTCTGCCATACGAGGAAAACTAGAGATAGAGCACCTGCAGCATCAGCATGCTGAGACTACTGAAAATACAGATTTGTATAATGATGTGTATCACGTTGCTCACCAAAACAGTAATACTGGTCAAGGGATCATTAGCAGAGCAAGTTGAGCCTGAGAAACAAAAAAAAGCAAGTCAAAACAAAAATTTTTTTCTTTTCTTGTATTGGAGTGAACATGAACTTGCACACAAGCACCAGGTAAAGAGGATCTCAGCCCCCATGGGAACACTGGTGACCATCTCCATGCAAACCACAGCCACATCCCTGCAAGGGACTGCTTCCAGCTTCCTCCCCCAGGTTATGGAACAAGTCTGCAGCATCTCAGTGCTGGCTCCCTTACTGTGTGCTGCCCTTAAATCCATCATGACCCCACCACAGGTCCATGTACTACCTACAGTAGAGGGTCCATCTTTGTGTGTGCATAAACAAGTCACATGTTCCCACCAACTGAGCACTTTATCAGCACACCCTTTGAGGTGGTGTGTATTTCTGGCTCCTACACAGTGTTACCAAACGCCTCGGTGTGAGGTGTCAGATCCAATGCAGTTTTTAAATCATTCCCCATCTGTTGCTCTGAGATAGCAAAAAGGTTGCCATTATTTAATTGCTAGCTGCTTTAGCTTTCACCCAGCAAAGTTGCATTAATCATTTCTGACTGTTTTAATTGCCTCAGTTGTCTATTGTTGAGTAAAAAAGGTTTCTGCTATAGCAAATGCATACACAAAGCCTTGTAATGAGCAGAGAGGAAGGTTGCTGTTGAGGCTAAAACACCAAAGATGTACCAACCATAACTGGGTTCTATTCAGCTACCCAAGGTGATCGCAGTGTCTCTTAAAAAATAATTCAACTCCATGGAACTATTAAAGATAGGTGAGATATAATAACCCCTGGTTTTATTGATGAGGCAATGTAAGGCTATAGCTGAGGAGTGATTTTCAGAAGGTATGAGCACTCATAGCCATACTGTGGTTGGGAGGAGCTGCTGCAGATTACCAAGGATGCTGGGCTCACACAGGACACAGAGCTAGCCCTGCCTGCAGCATGGTTTCTGCTGTAGGAGTGCAGCTGAGGAAAGCCTACTGGAAGGGTGTCCCCACTCTCCCCTTCACAGCCACTTTTCTAAATGGAAAATCCCCACCAGAATCAGAATGGGCAGCACCAACCTGTGCTGCTGCTGGCACTGAGGTAAAGGAGGAGAATAAAGCCCCTTCAGCAGGGGCCCACAGCACTCTGAATTATATAGAATAAAAAAAAAAAAAAGAAAATCACATCTACTATGGGACTCCCATAAAGATGAGCTGTAGTTTTTGAAGTCACTGTGGTAGTCTGTGTATAAAAACAAGCCCTAATGTTGTTCCAGCAACCAATTAAAAAAAAAAAAAACGAACATCAAAACCTCCAACTAATTCAACTCCTGCTCAGTGACTAATGCTCAATTCCCAGCACTCCAGGAACCTCACCTTGAGAGCACTCACACCGCTGCCACCCAGACTGCTGGAAAGCCAAACCACGGAGCTGCATTCCTGCTCAGGTGCCTTCCCCACCCAGGCTGGAGGCAGAACTTCAGAGGGTATTGAGCACACTGAGCCCTGCTGAGGATGCCAGCCGTGTGTCTTCAGCCTTCAGTTCCTCAGCAAGGTTCACCAAGGAAGCCCAAACATCAGCCCCAGCTGCTCTCACAGACCCATTGTTCCAGCACCCCACTGCTCAGCAGGTGCTGGGTTCCCCCTTGCTCAAGACCTAACACCCTGTGAGCCCCTCACAGTCACACTTTCATCTTTAATTCAGTGTGCCTGGCTAATCTGAACAGTATAATTGATTTTCTATTTAGCTGGACCAATCAGTCATGAGATGAGCACAGCTGCCTGGCTAAGCTAAGAGGCAGTGTATGCACTCCTGAGATATATATAGACTCACATCTGTGTTTTCAGCTCATTCTCATTGATTTTACATTGTCTGTGCAAATGAAATTTTGTTATTTTTGCAACATGTACCCGAGTTGGCCTTTTCAGCAGTTATTTTTGAAAGGTTGCGAATATTTAAGCCATTATCCAGTGAAGAAAGAAACAGAGGAACATTCACTAAAAACCCCCATCTCATCCCAATCCCAATAGGAACCCACAGAACAGTGCAGCACAAACATCTTGCCCTTAAACTGGCAAAACTGTATCAAGATGCTGGGTTCTTACCCTTTCCCAAAGTCACCCCTATGTTTTGTGCATAAGCAACTGAAAAATGAAGAAAAAAATGGAGAAGAATTAAAAGGAGAGGGGAAAAAAAAAAACCAACAACCTGTTAGGTGCAGCACTTTGATATCACTGCAGCTCTGCAGCCCTCTAAACTCTCAGGTGACGCTGGGCTCTCAGTAAGAACCACATAGAATCATTAAAGTTGGAAATGACCTCTAAGATCATCCAGCCCAACTGTCCACCTCATCTACCCTCATCTCCAATGAAAGAGGAGGAACAAGTCTTGCAACGTGCATGAATATTAAGCACAGAGTGAAAATGATTCTTTGCAGTGGGCTGAAACATTGAGGTAGGTTTTGGACAGCTGCTTCTTCGCGTGGCTGCAAGTTTGGGGCCGAAGAAGTCCTAAAAACAGGCACTGATGTTATTTAGGTTTAATTCCTTTGGTACTGTTTGCTGAGCAGAATTTTGTGGGGAGAAGAAAAACACATTTTCTCCCCCACCTCATGTCAAAAATTAAGGCAAGTTCTCCATGTAAAGTCACAGAAGCAAGTTTCCAAAATTTCAGTCCTTTAATATGGAAAAAAAACACCTGTATAAAACAAGGCAGAAAGAAAAAACTTATTTCTCAGTTATTTAAACCAATTCCATGTAATATCCTGAGTCCAAATGTTTATTTGGGGAAGAAAACCTACAGGATATTTATGCTGCTTCTCTTCAGCACTAACATCCTCCCTGTCTGAAGCCAGTGATTACTTGCAATATTTTTAGATGCACACATGTTATCATCAAGTTCGGGGAAGGAAAAAAAAAAGGAAAAAAAAAGGAAAAAAAATAGTAATTGGGGCATAAACAGGAAATGTCCAAAACAAAACAAAACACTCTGGCAAAAAAAAAAATAATAACTCCTCTCCTGAAGAACAGTCTTGGAGAACTCTTCCCTTCCTTGTGAGAAATCCCTGTGCTTGGGTACTGTGGTTGTTGGGCCAAGGGGCCCCCCAAAATCTCCATGCCTGTCTCTTTGAGCAGAGCCTTAGAGGCACTGCACAGGTGTGAGCCCAGGCAGAGCAAGGATTGAGCTCAAAAGAGGATTTCATCCCCAAATCCACACCGGAGCTGCAGTTCACCAGCTATAAAGCTACACCAGTAATTTCCTGTAAGGGTGTTTTTCCCAAACCCCTCTTCTGTAACTCATAAGGCCATAACAGATTTCAAAGCCTGCTGTTGAAGCCCCTACACTGACCTCGGGTTTTCATCAGTATTTAGGGCTTGTTTTTTCCTTCAGTTATGAAGGCATTTCGGATCCAATCCTCAGCTGCCTTAAATCAGCACTGGTTCATTGCCTCGATCCCAGCAGCCAGCTTATGTCTGCAAACGTGCGCTGCCTGGGAAAATAGGGAATAAGACACAAGAATGTGTTGCAATAAGGAGCTGCCCCAACCAGGTGCATCCCAGGGAAATAAAAGTAAAGGGCTGTTCCTCTGGAGGGAATGGACTGCATGCTGGCAAGGGGGAAAAGGCAGTAATACTTTATATGACCTCATAGCTTCCTAGGGCATCTGCTAGGAGAGCAAATCTTAACACGGTCCAGCACTTGGGGTCATGGAAAGCTTGAAGGAAGAAGAGAAATAACAAAGAAAAGTTGGGTTTGATGCCAGCATTTCTACAAATGCCTTTTAAAGGTTCCACAAAGGTCTCAAAAATATTGGCTGGCACAGCTCTATGCAGCCCATGGGTCCCCCAAGTCCATGGTGCCCATCATCAGTAGATGGGTATGCATGGGCTCAGAGCAACACATGCTGCCTCACTGCCACCCCACTCACTTGAACAGGGCCAGCGTTTTGCCTTAAATCATTTTTTTTATCCTGCTGTTAACCTTAACATTCTACCAGGATCTGCCTTAGTTAAATAGCCAACAGTGCACAGAGGCAGCTGGCTATGTCTTCCATCCTCTGTGCTGCAAGACAGACTCCTCAGGACCCACCCCATCCCACCAGAAGGACCCGAGTGCTACCTCCTCTTTCATCAAGGCTGGGGACTCCTTGTGCCTCTCATCCTACCAGAGTTGCCTCTGAGTACAGCACATCCTGAAGCCATGCTAAGGATGAGACAGGTTGAGATGACCCACTTCAGTGCACACCAATATCAACACCCCTTGGACGATGTTCTCCATCTTGGCTCTCCTGGAAGTTTGGCAAAGGGTTCAGGATAAAACACTCATCTTGGAACCTAACGGATCTCTAGTTTGCATGGCACCTTCCTAAAATAGTCTCATAAACTGGAGATGGGAATGAAACTTGTCTGCTGCAGACTGACTGATGGCAGAAGCTCAGGCAGGGGGTGACAGAGCCTTGCTGCTGGCAGCCCCACTGCTCTGCCCCACTGCACTGAACACTGCTTTCAGGGCCAAGTACTGATGAACTTTCCTCGAGTCTCCTTTCCCCATTTTTTCTGCCCTTTCTCACCGCGGGGGATGACAGTCTTCCAGTTCTCTATATTTCACTGATCGTTTGCCAGTTCCTGCAGGACAAGAGGCAAAGCCTCGTGCAGTCACTGGAACGATGCAACTCCATGCAGAGTTCTGAGCAGCTCCTCCTCCCCCAGAGGGCTCAGACATGAGTCACCCAGAAGCAGTTCTGTGATCAGCCAAGGGGGTTCAGCATCCTCTGAAGCGAGAGAGGTCAGCAGCTTCTCACTTCCCACAAGTGGGGAAGCCCACCTGCTGCAGAGGTACCCTCCTTAAGTTAAATCAAGGTCTTACTCAATAACAAAATGTTTCTCAGGTTGTGTCATTCTGCAGGCACTACTCTCCCCGTTCCTACCACTTTGCAACATGTTTCAAACAAAAACAAGGGAAGAACGGACAAGGAACTTATACACACGCCTCAAATCTGACTTTTAGGACTTGCCATAGGAAAGTTAATATGAAGGAATCAGTGCAGCTCTGCTGTAAATATGAAGTCAATGAAAGACTCCATCCAACATCTGCTTTCCTCAGCAGAGTGCAGCTCACAGACTGCTGCAGGGATGCTTATCACGCAGCGCTGGGATGCTGCCATCAGCTCACTGCTGAGCACAAGCCCATGGGGAGGGTTTGTTCCTGTGCAGCCTCCTGGGGAGGGAGGGGAAAAAGGAACCTGTGCACTCCGAGAGGTTTCCTGGTGGTATCTAAGGGAAACTCATGGAGCACACATGGCATGGTTCTGCATCCCTTCCCCATCGCAAACTGTGCATCTCACTCATCCGCCCTCCCACACCTCCTCACCCTCCATCCCAGCCTCTTCCTCCCCATCCTGCCTTGGCCTTTTCCAGCTGCTTGGTGCTTGGCAGGAGCCCCTCAGGAAACCCGGACACCAGCCCCAAGCCAACCAGACATGAGGTAAGCAGGAGGCAGGAAAAAAAAAAAGAAAGCAATATCACGAGTCCATCTGAACCACCTGTAGTTTCTTGTCACTTAAAAAACACAAAGATAAAACCAACAAAGCAAGAAAAGCCCCAAACTCTCAGCTCTCTGCAATCTGCACATGGACTGCACACAGCACCAAGCAGCACTGAGCAGCATTGCAGTGCTGGTGGAGAGCAGCCAGCACCCAGTGCCAGGCGTGCACACCGCTCTGCTTTGAAGCACAACTGCTCCTCTGATCTAAGCTCTTTCTTGGCAGCTGTTGATGAGCTCAAGTGTATTTGGCAGCCCTGTGCCAGCCTCTCCAGGAGGGGTTTTTTGGTGTGAGGGGTAGGGACCTCACTGATGAGACGCTTAATAGTTACATACTGAAAGGAGCCACTGTACCAGGCACTGGCTGCCCCTCCTGGCAACTTATAAATCTGGGCTTTGTTCAGTTTAAATCATATTGCAAGCAGCCTATGAGGGTAACATCTGAAAACATGTTTTCCCTGTATTCTGAAGTGACAGATCTGCTTTCCAGCTGCACCAAAGTTAGCAGGATCAAGCTTGGTATGGTACTTTGCTAATGCAGCTGAGAGAGCATGGACAACAGAAGCAGGAACAGCAGCAGTAAGTGCTGAGAGTAAACACACAGCCCTTATCTGCACAAGGGAGAGCAGAACACACCAAGTTCTTATGGACTCATCTGTCAGTAGAGCAAGCATAAAGGGTTCAGTCAGCACTACCAGAACACCAAAAACAAAATGACAGTGCTCTGCATGTTTTCTGGCTGCCCTCCCTCCTACAAGCACAGATTCCAAACTCTGCATCTACTTTCATGCAACAGTAGTAAAGAAAAAAAAATAAGAAAAGAAATCACCATTGTCTGCCACTGTTAAACATCAGAAATTGAAATATGGGCTCTTACCTCCAAGCCACAGCCTCACTAGTTTAAAAGGACTGGAGAAATCCAAGAAGCACACAATAAGAAGCATGGACTCAGCCTCTGTATTTTCTGTACATTTGAGCTAGGGAAGAAGGGAGACACGATCTCAGGCTCCTTCCGTTGCCATAATCTCAAGGAAGTGACCTTAGCGTTTGTTGCTTTGATTACACATTCAGAAACAAAAGCCCTTCCAGTGTGAGTCAGGGGACACAAGATGTTGAAATGTGATTGTTACAAACAGCAGTGGGAGTGAACAGGGAAACCACGGCATTGTTTCTTTTCAACGTTATCCCCTCTACTATGAAACAAAACCAAGTCCAAAAGCAGCAGCTGAGCAAAGGCATTGCACGTGGTGCTCACCTTGGGGCAGAGGACCTCAAGGATGCCAATTCAGGTCCAGGCCGCTGCTCCAGACCAGCACCTCTAGGCTGGCAGCAGCTGAGACAGTTTTGGAAAAGCATTTCGGAGCCACAAACTTGCATTTATCTCCAAATACAGAATCCAAAGCCTCAAATTAGTTGGAAAATAGAGAGTGAGTCATTTTTCCTTAAAGACACAATGTGAAGGTTACCTGGGTGGTGCCAGGCTCTGCCCTGCTGGAACAACAGGATCCGGTGGAAGGGAAGAGCACAGCTCCTCAGGAATATACAAATACAGATGGAGGTGCACAACTCAGCTGTGCTTTGAGCCACAGATAGTTTTTCTAGATGGGAAAAGTTAGATTAAAGTAGACATGCATACCAGGAAGAGGCTCCAGTTGCTGAGGCAGTGACTTTGTGATCCCACTGAGCACAGCACATCCCAATCTCTCTGCACCAGCTTCTTTGGAAGTGAGCAGATGCAACTTGCTTGCTGCTAGAGAGGAATTACCCGCTTTCACTGAGGCTTAGTGAACACACTGAATTAGATGCTCTGAGTGCCCAACAGCACTCCAGTCAGCTTCTTCTCCGTTAGCACACTTTACTCTCCCAGACCTGCTGCAGCCAGCCCAGCATCCAGCACACAACTCCACACCCAACACCCACCCTCAGGGCAGCCACCTCTCCAAAGTGATTACAGTCCTTGTTTTTCTGCACACCTACAACCTCAGTCCCCACTAATTGCACTTATTTTCTTCTTCTTTACCCATTTGTTTTCCCAGGCTTCCTTGCAAGCTGTACTCAGATTGGGGCAGCAGGGCTTTGACAGATCCAAATGGAGTCTGGATCATTTTACTCTTTGGTCTCTCTCCTTTACACAGCCCATACCCCTCATGCCATGCAGCTTGTGCAGAGCTCTTTCCTGCTCTCCCAGTGCCTCTCCTCTTGCCTTTCCTCTCTTGCCCAAACCAGCAACCTACAACCTGAAATTCTGTGTTGCCTGCATTGCTAGAGATGGCTTCCACAGCTAAACAACAGCACACATTCGGGCTATTCTCAGCATTTCAATGGCCCTCATGTTCCTCACCTTTCCATCCCCAACACACAGAGCTGATGCGTGTTTAGATGGAAGGCAGAGCATTAGCAGGGAAAAGTGCACATGTGTATGTGTGGGAGGGCATTTAAGCTAATATTTTCCAGTGCTGATAGCTTTATCCTCTTTGCAGCTTCAGAGAACGAACTGGTCCCATCCATCTGCACAGAAGGGCAGAAGAATTACTAACCACTAACTATGACTCAGAGGTTTTGAGAGCAATGCAGAATGCACGAGGATGGCCTGATTTTCTGAAAATTAGGAGACAGAGATAGCACAGTGTTATTTTAAGCACATGGACAGCCCATACGAGGTTGCCAAGAAGCACAGTGGCAATGCTAGCAGGAGTGACAGAAAGCTAAACGCTCAGAAATGAAGTGCGGAAAAAGCAGCGTGAGCCTGACATACTTTTAAGTTGCCTTTTCGTAAGCTTCTTGCTCAGCCAGTGCAAGCTGCCAGGCTCTGTACAAGGCTGTAAGGGTGATTTATACCAGAACATTCGTGTGGTGATATGTCTGCAAGAGATGGGTTTTGAAAAGTGGCGCCAGCGACATTTGAAATCCAACGCATTGAGCGAACTGCGTCACGTTGAATACAAATATATACATACAGGCCAGGGTAGGCAGTGAATAGAAGGCACTGTTTGAACCTGGCACCGGGACACCCTGGAGGAAATGAGATGAAGTTCAGTCTGGCTACGGAGTTTGTCTGCTGAGGAAGAGGGAGGAGCAGTACAAAAACTATATTTTTGTTTCAACCAACTCCAATAGAAAGCCCTGTACCATGAGCTCAAGTGGAAATATGCCTGGCAGTAATGTTTGGAAAGTGGATTTTGGAAGACTGAATGTGTAGAAGTGAGCTTAATTCCCAAGCAGAGGCTCCCTGTAAGCTGCAGCCATGGGGAGGCCACAGTGGGACTGCAGCAGCAGGGTGCAAGAGGTGTCACAGCATTGGATCAGGTCCCTCAGAAAAGGGAAAAGGGCACATGAAAGCCAAGCAAAGCTCTTCTAGAGCAACAGTTAATTCAGTGTTTGAAGAGGTACACTCAGCATCCTTGAATAAGGCCCATGAGCTTCCTCAGAAAGCCCTGAATTGGTGGGAAGGCGGAGACGATGCCTCTATGCTCGGCCCCATACAGAGCCAGGGGAGCTCTGCCCCTCACCAGCCCATAACTGTAAACTTATAATTGTGAAAAAGTTAAAAGGAACCTCCAAGTTTGTTGTCAGCAGTTTTATAAAGAAAAGTGAAGGTGTGGCAGCAGAGGAAGCGTGCTCCTTACATTCCAAACCACCCCCATTAGTACTGTAGGAAACAGCAGCCAGCCGCTTCCTCTCTGCTCCACCCAGGCAGGTATGGGGTGGACATGGACAAAGCTGATTTTCTGTGCTGCATCCGCAACTTTTTTCCCCTTCTCCCAGAGGAAGTGATCTTTCAGAGGTTAAAAAGCACGTCATCCCAAAAGCCACATGACTTCAAACTACAATTCTGCAGCCAAAACCATTTGCCAAATGACCAGCGTAACCGAATAGCCTGAGCTCAGAGGTGCCTCCATCCTCCTTCCCAGCTTCCCATCCATCAGACACCCAACATATCTCATATTGTGCACAGTTTAAGAATGGTTTGCTTGGTTTCTCTTCCATACCCTGTAAGGAGTTCACAGATAGGCATTTCTACCACTAAAAAACTCAACCAACCAACTTGTCATTTATAGAAGTGAGTTGGGCTGGTTTTGGTTCTGCTATTGTTGAACAACTTCATGCATATAAAACCATTTCAGTTGGTCTCAGTGCTCTGTTAATTAGATTCTGGACAGGCACTCTACTTGCAAGGGGAGAACCCAGCCAAGTGCTTCATTCTGGAGGAGGCACCTAGACACTATGGCACTGAATGCATCCATTGCTGTATACAACACAAGGAGAACAGGGAAGAGTGCCCTCATGCCACGCTACCAGGTCAGAGCTGCACATCAGCTCTGTACAACAAAATACAGCCAACCTCCACCTCTTTCCCCTCTCTCATAGGAAATAGGTTCTGTTGCATGAAGATCTCTATGCTGGACTCTCACCTCAGACTTTTTCCCCTAACAGCATTACTCACACTGACTTCCTGCAGTCACAGAGGGATCTTTGTGCCAACTCTTCCATCAGCCCTCTGCAAGTCTGCTTTCTTCATGCTCTGAGATACTCTCTGCTGTGGACAACATTCCCTGGCATGCAACCCAAGCATTCAGAGAGACCAAGATCCCACTTGCGCAGGTTCAGATGTTATTTTGGGGGGATGTAGAACAGTTCCCCAGCACTGTGGCTCCAGGGCAATAACCCAGACAAATGAGACAACCCACCTCTGGGCAGATCTCTGCACAAGAGACAGGAGATGGTGTGGACTGCAGATATTAACTCCAGGATGTGCCTGAAACTGGTGCTCCCCACACTGTGTTCAAAGGGAAGGTGACAGACAGAAGCTGCCCTGCTCTTGGGTTTTGGACTTGATTCCCTTTATGCCAGCAGAGGGGCCAGAAGGCTCTCGCACATGACTGCCCTGGCACCTAGCAGCTCCAAAAGATGAAGGTGATCTGGTGTGGGAATGAGAAGGAGATAGCATTTTTAGCACAGCTTGGGTCTTCCACCAGGTTAGCAAGCATTTTAACAAAGGACAGTTTACTATTAAAGGAAAACTTGCCAGCTCAGGGAGAAGAAACCTTGATAACTTTCCTTCCAACACAGTAATTTAGTGGTGATTTAAACAGGGAAGAGACCTGTACAGTGTCACCTCACCTGAAAACAGCCAACAGTCCCCAACGTAGTGTGAACCCCCAGCACAGATGAAGGGGAGCTGCAGTCCTCAGAGTTGCACAGCAGCACAAGGACCTGTCACGTCACCCCACCTGCACACCCCTTGCACATAACCTGGGGACAAAGCTCCATGTTGTTCCCCAAGCCGTTAAACCACACACATCCCTGGGAGACCAAATCAAAACCAGAAATAATTTATTCAGCCCCTTATAAGACTGCTACATCCACCCAGACTGTGACAACAACTGCTGCGTGCTCATTCTGCTCCCAGCAGAGTCAGGCAGGATCCCGCCAGCATTTTCAAACAGCAAAGAGCCAAGAGTTCAGCACAAAAAGCAGTGTGTTGCACAACCCAAGGAAGAGCTGCAGGGCATTCTTTCAGCCATCTCTGTTTAACGCACCCCAAAATGACCGTTAGGAAATTCCTGACATTAAGATGTGAGAGCAGCTCTGTTCCTGCCCGGTTCCATTACGGGGAGGACCTGGCACAGTCTAGAGCTGCACAGGACAGCAAGATGGGATTGGGAGATCCCAGGCCCACACCCAGCACTGGCACTGCCTGGCATCACTCATCCCATCATTCTGTCCATTTTCACATCCCCATAGCAGCAGGGGAATAATGCTATTTGCAGAGAAATAACAAATTAATCCCAGTCCTGAGTCACCAGGATGCAGTATCTTCAGACAGAGGTACAGTCCCACTTTGTTTTAGAAGAACATAACACTTTGAGGCAGCCACTGGCAAGCAGCAGTAGAAAAGTTTAGCACAGCTGCTGTCAGTGGGTCCTCGGTCAGCCCAGCAGTGCTGGTGGGGCAGGATAGGTCACAGCAGGGATGGGCAGGGAGGAACAGCAGCCAGGCTGTGCATTCCAAAACTATCCACAACCCATGCTCAGATAATATTCATGTGATGCCAAGATACATTCAAGTACTGTAAGAATCATCACTATACAGCTGCTCTCCCACTGCTGGATGCACGTGAACCCGTACATACCTCACAGCTAAACAGCAACAGGTCCCTTTGGGATTGCACAGGTACAAGTGCTCCTTTAGCACAGCTTCCACATGCAAGCAATGCCTTAATGGCTTTGGAGAGAAAGCAGTTTTGCCGTGAGCTCGGTAGCTCCCCACATCACAGCACAGCAGGGAGAGGGAAGGAGCAGCTTGAAAACACCCAGCATTAACTACCAAACAGCCCTACACACAAAACCCCACACCCACATCCCCGCTGACAGGTGTCCCCTACCTGGTAGACGTCCCCGAGGCCACACCATGCCCGCAGTGCTTGGCGACACGCTCGCAACCGCCCCGCGTACCAACGCCGGAGCGCCGTCACCGTCAGCGTCCAAACACATCGGCTGCCCCCGAGCAGCAGGTCCTCCACCCCGCACATCAGCACCGAAGCCATGGACCCAGCACACCTCCACGTCCCACCGGGCCGGGTGTTCAGCACGCTGGCATGCCGGCCCGCTGGTTTTATAGGGCGGGCGGAGAACCGCGTCCAACCTCCCAACAAACTCCTCTTTCACTGCGTTTCCTGGGCAGGCTCCAGGCATGCCCCCAGAGCCAGCGGCTGCAGTAGCCCAGCCCCGCCAGCAGCTCACACAGCAGCCTTGTCCTTCCGAGCGGCTTACACAAATCTCCGCTAAGCTCCGGGAGCTGCCACCAGGTTTTCTAATTAAATTTTAACCCTTTTGCCATACGCCCTGACAACAACCCCATTTATACGCCACCGTTAAGGGATTAAGGGAGCTGCCACCCCGCACCGAGCTCTGCCGTGCATCCGTCCGCATCGCTCGGCTCCGCAGAAAGGACCCAGGGGGAATATCACACCGACACCTCGTTATCTGCCACGCGGGGAGCGGAGCTGTCAGCGCTCTCTCCCTAGGAATCCTATTTTAAAAAGTACCTTCGGGAAAAGCAAGTGGAGGGGAAAAACAGATCGGTGCAGCTCCTGCAGAATGGAGGCACCGATTTCCTCAGCTTGGGTGGGTGGCAAAAGATGCCAAAAGTGCAAAGCTCCAGACACCCTGCCTGCTGTTTGTGTCTGTATTGGCTGAAAGCTGAACACCTGCCGAAGTGACAATGCTGCCCTCCTGCACAACTCGCACAGCTCCGTTGACACAGCATTTGCTGCATGGGAAAAACAGAGCTCCTCGTGCATGCTTCACAAACAGAGCACAGAGAATAAACACGGAGCTAACAGCCCACGAGGGAACGCAGCCTTGATGCTTCATCTTATACCAATTCCCAGGCAATCTGCCCTTCTGGGGTAGAAGCTGTTAATGCCAGAAGCTGCACCCCTTATTTGTGAGCTCTTTCCTAGCTAAAGCTAAGGGCAGCAGCTCTGGGTGGAAGGCAAAAGGCAATTAACCTTTTTAAGATCCCTCATAGGATTTGAGGTTTCCTAAAGCTTTCTGGTGCTGGAGCTGTGAGGGGCCCCATGTGTGACTGTCAGCACCTCACAGAAAGAACTGCACAAAGAGCAGACTTTGGCTAAAAGCACCACACAAACCCCACTGCCTCATGCAATGAAATGAACGAGCAGGGCAGGAATAGTTTGAGCACGAGAGAGCTGAAGCTCCCTTATTTTGAGCGTTGTAGTTTTTTGTTAGACAAAAATCCATGTAATCCTTTCTTCCTATTCACTCCTAGGACAGATGCCTTGATTTAGGGAAAACGTGAGGATGCAGCTTTGACAACAGCGAGGGGAAGCACAAGCTGCTCATTTTGTGGGAAGCAACCCAATATCTGAGGACATTCAGACCCCAGTAACAGCAGGAACCATAGCAGCATTACCCAAACAGCCCAACCCCACTGGATGTCCCCACCCCATGAGCAGAGAAACCAAGAGGCTCTCTTACTCAGTATCAGACCTCAATGTCACTTAAGACCAGATTGGATTTTCAAGTGGGTTGTACCATCTGCTCCTACACAGTCACGGCTGTGCTGGACCAAGTGCCTTCATGGGAGGAAGGCACCCTGTGTGCTCTTAACACAGAGAAAGTGTTTTCCAAGCCTATTCTATTCCATGTCAATCTTCCTATTGCAGGAGCCCACAGTCACACAGTTAGCTCATGTCCTGTTTGAGAGTCAGTTCACTGTTCCACCCAGTGTTGTCTTAGCCTGTGGCTGCAAGGAAGGTTTCCTGCACTTTGGGTGTTACTCATCACTGCTCTACACTCTATGTTTAGGGCACTCGGATATCAGTGCAGATGTACAAAATGAGAAGTTTTGGTTTGCCCAATGGGAGAGGCCACTGCCACCATCTGCAGTCACCCCAGGCAGCTGAGGGTAATTGCAGCTGGATAGCACTACTCAAAGAGCAGTCAGGAGCACCTCCCATGGCATCTTTACATTATGGTCAAGTATCACCAAAGTTAAACAGATTAAATAAAGAAAATCCAAATTTCTGTAATTTTTAAGTTCCATTTCTAGACAAAAAGGAAAGCAGCTTCATAGCTAAGAAAACAGCACAGGGAATGGCCTCATCCTAAACCAGGAAAAATCAAAGCATGCCACTCTGAAAAATTCTAATGTTTGTTCTATATTCTATTGTCATTTGTGCCTTTTTCCCCTAAATAAAGGAAAAGATAGGGATGGGCATTTTCTCCTCTGAAATAGCAGAAGGGATTTTATATATATATATATATATATATATATTAATTGGCACAATCCATGGTATTTTTAAATGGCACTTGCACATCAGGCAGCTACCCTTTGTGCTTCCCATCCTGCTGCGCCATTGGGGCAGCCCCAGACAGCTCCATCTCAGCCACAGTCCTCTCCCCAGCACAAGAAGGAGCAGAGTTGATAACACAAAGAAGAGTTGAATGCAATCCAGAATGGTGGTGTTTTAATTTGGGACTGACGAAGCGTCCATTCAAATCAGCTTTGCCTTTTGTTGACTTGCACTTTCAGAACGTGATTTCAAGTGTTTTAATTTGGAGTACATAACTGACACTCGTGCCCCTTAGAGGCAGAATAAAGATCACAGGAAATTCACTATGGGAAAGCCAGTAGGATGCCCAAATGGCTTTCAAAGATTGCAGTAATCAAACCTTCATGAGGAAAAAATAGGAAAAAAGACTTTGTAGATGTATGTGCTGCTCTCAAGGTAGAGAGATACTATAAATCTATTTGATCTGCAGCTGTATGAACACAGGGCATTCATTTCTGGTAAGGAACAAGCCCACAGAGCAGGCATCTAAGAAGCACATCACTAAAAGGATAGAAAATGTGATGTGCAACAGATTCATGTTTTTCTTTGTATTATTGATTGTATTTCTGGAATAATAAATACTAAAAGGGAACAAAAGTTCACCAACATAATAGGAAAAGATCTCAGAGGGATCCTCAGCCCTCCTTGCATGTTACATTCTGTGCCACAATGAATGGAATGAGCGTAACTGAATCACTGCTTTTCTTTTCAAGGTACCTCATGCAAAGCTCACATGGATACATAATTCATCTACCTACAAGACCACAGGACAAAAGCATCAGTTTCTTCCGACATCTACAAAGTTGCATTGCTCCTCAGTACAGACCATTGATTAGAGTTACAGAAGAGGATGCACAGCCAGTCCCTGGTGGCAGGTAACGACATTAAGGCTTTGATACATTTTGGTCTCTGCACCTTCAGCAGTAAAGAGTGAGTTATTGCACAGATGCACCAAATAATTGTAAGGGCTAGCAGATGTCTGCCCCAGCCATTGCTTTAAGACCTCGACACAACTTCAGTCCATGCAGCAAAGACCAAGGAACCACTGAGACAGCCCTTGTGGAGTCCTGAGAACCAGTTCTGCTTAGGCCATGTCACAGAGTGAATATCTGCTTCTACTTCCACTCCACAAGTTCAAACCCTTGAGTCCTGACAACCTGGGTTGGTCTCAGGGCACTGCTAAGTCCCACTGTGATCCCAGCTTACTAGTGAGTTTGGGCTTTCTCGGCCCTGAAGCTGCACATCTCCCTGGCACTGTCTTTAAATTCTTGTCTTGTAAGAAGCCCATCAGGCTGTGAGCATTAATGCAATTAACCTCAAATAAAGATGAAGTGACTTTTCAAAAATCATTTTTGCTACACTCTGGCCCTTCATTACCAACTTAATAAAGTGAAGTAGTCATCAGCCATCCTCTCTCTGATGTTGTAACCTCTCAGTGCATAAGATGCTTTAAAAGTAGCAGTGGCATACAGGATAAGCCTGTAATCCAGCCTTCCCCAGCTGAGAGTTTTTGAGGAGAGAATGAACTTCTAGCAAAAGGTGTTTGCAAAGCAATTTCATTCTTTGAGATTATTCAAAAAAAATTTCAGAGATCTTTGTAACATATTTAATCCTTCATACCAGGATGAATTTAGAGCACCTCTCAGGAATAGATCAATTGTTCCAAAGATTTGTCTACTGCCTTTTGGATTATTAAGCCTGAATTTCGAAAGCAAATTAAAGCTGCATGGTGGGACCATGCTGTCCTCCTCTCAGCTAAGAAGAACAGATGATAGCTATATCTGGAGCAGGCAGGTGAGAGATGGAGAGGGGCATTCCCCACATGCACCTCCAGGCACTACACGGGTTCCCAGCTCTTCCCACTGATGTGCCCCAAGCCAAGGGGCCACCAAACCCAACAGCCAACTGCATCCTGAACTGTTCACACCCACAGGATGGAGACTCTCCCCTCTGCTGCCAGTTAAAGGTGCTGGTTTAACAGCAGCTTTCCACACTATGGATGAGGTGCTGTCTTTTTACCTCCTCTCTGTATTTATATTTTTCTACACTAACAATAATGCAGTGACAGGCATGCATTTTTAAAGACAGCACTGTGCCAGAAACACAAATTTCCCGCAGACTCTACCCTACAGTAAGCTAATTATCATCTCATGTCAGAAACGAAGTGCCACTGCCTTTTAACTCTGCAAGTGATTAAAGCACTTTCAGCCTGACTCCTCCAACAGCAACCTGCAGCCATGTACCTGACACTACAGAATCAGGTCAGGTTCAGCATAAGCAGTGAGTGCTCCAGTTTCACAAACTTGGGGTTGCCTTCATTTGCCACTGCCCTATCAGCATGAGGCTGTGTCACCCAGTTTCCACAGCACAGATCTCTGGGGGCTGAGAAATGGGCAAAGCCACATTTCCCCTCTACCCCTGCAGACTGTAGCTTCACACCTCCACCTTTCCCAAACCAACAGGGAACAAGAGCATGATATGTTTTCAGCATCCTACTTTTGTCACCCAATTCCCCAAGACATCACCGTGATGGGCACCATTGTGCTGTCACCAGCAGGTCCCCAACCTGCTCTGCTTTCCTTCCCTCATACCCCCTGACATTAATCCACAATGGGTGCCAGCATTTCCCAGCTACTGCTGCATTCCAAAGCAAGTTGGCATCCCCAGCACTTCAAGTCAGCAAGGAATATTAAAGGGAGCCCAGAGAAATCAGGTAACGATGTTGGATGAAGGACTTTGTGGTAGATACAAACACGTGAGGAGTGTGAAAATCCAGGGCTGCCCCAGCTTTATGATTATTTTATGGCCTCATTAATTCATGGCAAATGGGGCAGAATTACTACCTAACCTAAATACATGGCAGAGATCTACAACACTATAAGAGGAAGCATAAATGGGATAGTAGAGTTTCAGCATTTTGCATGATATACATGGCCAGGATGACAAAAATAATAACCCAAACCTATCAGTCTCCTGACAAGAATCTTTAAAATAGTGAGAGTAAATGATGTCTAACTATGATAATTATACCCTCAGTGCATTCATTCTCTCAGGATGAGTAACCTGGGATGCTGCAGCCTCCAGAAAAAAAATCATGACTCAGAGCAATGCTCTGCCCTTGATCAGACTTCATGGGTCATGCCAAACCCAGGAAAGCCACACACCCAGGAGAGAATTTGTCCTTCCTGATGTACGTGTTCAGTGTCACAGTTAAGATCACTGCACATTAAGAAAAATGAACAAAGGGACCACTTCAGCCCCCTTTGTGCCTCTCCTCCTCACCTGCAGTTTCAGACCATAAACCCTTCGTCCATTCTGAGTCATTGCTACACTTAGCACAGTACCAGCACTGCTATGAACTTTCATTAAAAACAGTATTTAAAGTCACACAGCCCCATCCCCTCCACCACTGCTGGTGGAGGTCAGCAGTATGGCATGGGCAGCCAATGCCTCTCCCAGCACCACAGTGCACATCTCCCCAAGCCCAAGGCACCTGGATCCAACTACATTGCTCCAGCACGCTACAGAGAACTGCTCTTGGGACATCTTTAGTTGAGGCTTGATCCAACGCAATGTGACACGGGCAGGTTTGGTTCCATAGGTCACAGGTGAGTTCAGTCCAGACCTCTCCAAGTGAGGGCTGAGTATCTTCATGGCCAATTTTTGCAGGAGAATCACAAATGCGTGGGAAGAGTGCCAGCAAATAGAAGAAAAATTGGTAAATCATAGATCTATGTAACACATTGCCAGCACTGCTATTGAGCAATGCTTCCCAAGAACACAGGTCTGCTGTAATTCTGCTTCGAGGCAGAAAGCAAAGAAATTTCAAAATGTATCACCTGCTGCTACAGCAATTACTGCCTCATTTTACTAACAAAATACCCATGCAGTGTACATTTGTCAGTTCCGGACAAATGAAAAAGGGAATAACCATCCAGAATTTGGAAGGAGACAAATCAGTGCCTTTTGTTGTTAGAGTGAGTCAGCTCTGGTGTAAGCAACACATTTCTTGGTGCTATCCCACTGTTTGACCACGGAAAAGGAACAGAGTCAGGCAGCACAGCATCTCTCCACAGAGGGATCTCATTGCTTGTGTGGGGTACTAAACACTGCTGAAAGACCAAAGCAAACCTTCTGGAATGCACAAGCTGCCGCCCATTCAGAAAACAGGGACACATCCAAAAGCACCCGGCCACAGGGTCCAGAGAGCAAACGAGCCAAAGGCAAAAGAACAGCCATTGAAAGGCTGCTTTTATCCTCAGAAGACCTCCAAAGCAAACAGCCAGCACGCCGTGGGCCCGATCCGAAGCCCATTGAAAGTAATGGAAAGCCTCCAGAGGGCTGGCAGCAAGGTTGGCCACGCGACAGCCCCGCCGCCTCCCAGCACTCCCCTGCCCTTCCTCAGGCTTTTGGGTTTTTTTGCAAACACTCAAGCTGGCCAAGAAGTAATTAAAATAAAAAGTTTTAATTTTATTCTAAAGTATCATGATTTTCCACCCAGCCTCTGGGAATAGGAAAGATGGGTCAGGACCCACACAGTGGTGCCCCCAGGACTCACCTGGGCACACAACGCCTAAACCACAGCTTAGTTTCCTTCCAGAGGTGTCCCCTGGAGCTGAGCCCCTCCAAGCACCAGAAGCAGTACTCCTCCTTCACTGCCTTCTTAGGAAAAGCACCCGGAAAAGGGAGTGACGCCAGCAGCAGGTTTACCAGACACTCGTGGTGGGAGCGGTGACATCAGAAGCACCAAGCTGTGCACAATGCAGGAGGAAGCCAAGAGGGGAAACGTGGAGGGGCTGCAGAGCTGAGTCAGCTCCTCAGAAGTGGGACCTCCCCCCTCCAGTGCAAGATTTGTGCTGGTGGAAGTGCTGGACACAGAGTCAGAGGGGTGGGAGCTTCCCAAATCTCAGCTGGTGCTGCACAGAGAGCAAGGATGTGTGTGCAGAGGGCCAGCCCAGCCCACAAGGCGCTGAGTGACTGCAGAGCTAAAACAAAGCAGATCGACTTCTTTCATAGAGCAATGGGTGGGGAAAAAAAGGGCAGAGAAAGGGAGCAGCAGTGCTCCCCAAAGGGGGTCAACTTGAGACCACTCCTACACTCAGAAATGCTATTCCTGTTCTAATGGGCACGAGTGAGAGCTCAGCATTTGTTAACAATTAGCACAGGCAATAACCTCAGCCTCCCTCTCATGCTTGGAATGGAAACGTTGCTGTAAGTGAGCAGTACCTGTTGGCAGCGAAACTTCTAAATGGATGGCAAGGAGGGGCCAAAAGCTTCCTCAAAGAAACCCTCATTTCTATTTTTCCCCTCTGGGACATAAAGCAGGCTTGCAAACTACCCTTGCCATTATCAGAGCTGTGATTCAATCAGTATTTCATGGCCATAATTAACGGGTATTTGTTTTCATGGGTGTGATTCCTCATTTGCCAAGAGTGCAAAATTAAAATGCATTTTTCCCATGCTCCTTGGAGAGGACATGATGTGAGCTTCAGCCAGGGAAAGGAAGCCATTTGGAGCAGGAAGAGGATGCTTGGAAATGGAGTTACAGAGCTCATATTGGACCCTTTCTGCGGTTACAAGATCACACAGGCATTGAAAAAGCCACGCTGCTACTCTCACTCAGGTTAATGGGTGAAGCTGTGGCACAAATCCCTTCCCCTTACCCATTTCAAGAGGTTGCTCAGCACCATGTAGCTGCTCCCAGGACTGTCCCAGGACGCCGCTCCCATCTTGCGCACATGGTGGGAAGGGGACAGGGACACAAGGACCAGGGACACCAGTGCACCTGCCCCTCCATGCAACATCAGGAGGAGGAAGGACTGCCTGCTGTGGAAAACAAGGGGTAGTGAAGCTGTCAAACAACCTGCCCCATACAGTTGCTTCTCAAACCTTGAAAAACCACGCCAGCATTAACAGGAGAAGTACTAAGTGAGCTTGGGGGGGGGAGGGGACACAGGGACATCTACCCTTCCAGGGTCTCCGAGCTCTTTCAGCACATCATGGCACATACTCATTGGTATGACTTGCACAGAAACAGCAAAGGAAGAATAAATTCAGGGATTCCATCATAAATCTCATTGATGTTAAATTTCCCAATCCTCTGGGAGGAGAAAAAAAAAAGGTTATGTCTAATATCCTTTAGCAATCACAGCAGGAGAAAGGGATAAATCAAATACAAACCCCCACCAGAATGCAGCAGCCACTGGAATACAATGCCTGTTTCTGTATCACTGAGTTGTGCATTAGCCTTACACCAGGTAAAGTTGTAGCACAGCACCATCTGTTCCTCAATATGCTTGCTGCCACAGCAGGGATTTACTCACATATCCCTTTGAGGAGTGCTGAGCTGATGGGCAGGATGTCTGTCACCAGAGAAAGGGATCTGTCACCTGCCTCTATGGCACACAGGGGATATTCCCTATCCCAGATTATCTTATGGGACACAGCGTAGGCTCACAGTGCCAGCTCTAGTGAATAGAGCTTGACAGTGCCGCATATTTTCACAGCAATATTGCAGGAGAAAGCACATTTTCCAGCTGTTCGTACCTTATGTCACAGCAAATTTATATCAACCTCATTTCTAAATATCCAGAAATTTCCCCATCGTGATGGAGGAAGGAGAAGAGCAGCCTGCATTCCCCCAACTTTAGACCAGGGCATAAGGGACTTGTGCCAAAGAGCACACAAGTCTCAGCCATTAGCCAGGGAGATTCCAACAAGGATTTGGAGCGGACCACAGAGCAACCAAAGCACTTTGAAGCTCGGTGCAGCACTGGCCCTGCAGGTCCTGGTGCCCAGCAGGGTGTGGGTGGGAGCTCTAAGCCCAGCAGCAGGGCACAGCACCCCAGGGCTGAAAGCCTGCAGAGCCCTCTGCTCCCTCTACCTGCAGTACTCAATCCAAGTACACTCAGAAGCAGCTTCTCGATACCCTTTGTGCCAAGGCACTCCTGATCCGAGCTCCTGGGAACACCTCCAACCACAGAAACAGAACTGAACATACAACACCAGTCACTCATGCTCAGTGCAAACAACCTCAACCTCTCACCTGAGAGCCGATGGCAGGTACCTTCTGGAGCCCAAAGCTGCTCACACACCTCACTCTGTGCCACGCTCCATAAAGCCCTCCTCAGCACCGTACCAGATCCTGCTCAGTGCCCTGAGCTTGGCTGGAGCCTCTGCAGAGCCCTCCCAGAGCAGGCACCTCCCCACCAGCGCCCAGCGATGGGCAAACTGGTTCAGCCTGCTGCCTGCGAGGGCCCACAGGGCAGGAGGTGTGCAAGCTGTTTGCTCCTGCCCTGGCTTGGAAGGAAGGAAAAAAAAAAGTGGTTTTGCAGGATTTCAGATTTCCCCCCAGCCACGTTCAAAGGGGATGTTGTTCAGTGAACAAAGGAAAACAAAGGAAGAGTTAGAGATTTCATGCTAAAGGCAAGCTCCTCCCTTTGCTTCCAGATTTTTATATGTGACTTTGCTCTACTGCACCTCAGCCACCACTGCCTTCCCATTAAAGCACTGCTGATGTTCTGGAGACATTCATCCACTTCCCACACAACCCCAAGGATGTACTCACACCCAAAGGAGCACGCTTCCCACCATCACATCAGAGTTTCTCAATCACCATTTGACATTAGTTCAAATCTTGACTCCACAGCAAAAAAAAGCATCAATTTGCCTTCATAAAACCTCATGCATTCTTAGAGGGATATATTTTCCCAGTTTTAACCTGGAGTGTCCTCTCTGTCCAAGCCTCTATCTGCAAACTGCCTACAGATTCAGACCGGTATGTTGCACAGATGCTGGTGCATTTCTAGAATCACAGCACAACTCACTGGTGTTGCTGGTGCTCTCCTTTCCAGCAACTACAGCTGCTGCATGCCTCACATCATTCCAGATGCAAACCCAGCCTTGCTTTACATCTTTAAGTTCATCTCTGCATAATTCTCCTCACCATTAGATTAATGAATGAAGTGTTTCCAAGGTACAGATATATACATGCTCCTTAATTACAGGAGTCAGGCTGAAGCAGATCCCTTAAACACACACCTCCTGACTAAGGTCCAACCCTGCACACACAGCCCTCCCCACACGCTCCTGGGTATCCCTGACACAGCTCAGAGCAACAAATGTTCCAGTACTTTCAAAGTCATGTCTGCACTCTTCCCCAGCACCATGCAGGTGAAAAAAAAACTAACCTGCAGCATCTCACCTACAGCAATGAAAACAAACCTTTCTTTGCACAGAGTCATCAGCACTGGTTCACACCAGCATGTGTCAAAAGACACCCTACAGTTTTCCCACACTGAGAAATCCTGCACAGAAGCTCACCCTAAAACTCCATCACCCCTTCCTCCCCCAGATCAGCCCAGCCATGCTGGGGATTGCACCAAGCTGTATGGGGCAGGGCTGTACACCAACGCAAAGGGCCAGGTCTGACAGCACAGTACAGCCCCTATACCTCCCTAACCTCACGATGCTCTCTGGATGTAAGATGTAAGTCACCTTCTGCTTAGCATGCACTAATCTCCCAGCACTCAGATTCCTACCAGGTAAACAGGGCATCGGTTTACGTTGAGATTTAGAGGATTAGGCTCCTCCCAAGTTTTAAGATGCCATCATTGGCGAGCACCTTCTTTGCTCCTGCAGTGCCTTGCTGTGGGCAGCAGCACGCTAGAGGGCAGCCAGTGCCAGGCTGGGCTCCTGCTGCCCCCCAGCTTCCACCACAGATTCCTGCAGTTGGCTCTGCTCCCCATGGCGTCCAGCTGACCAGCCAATGGTCTGATAGCACCAACCACAGCCATTTCTCATGAGAATGTCCACACCATCACGTGCTGAGCTCCTTTGTGCCAGCCAGACAACCAGAGATCCAGCCGTAATGCTGGGGGATTTGTTCCACTTCACATATTTATTTTCTTGGTAAAATCTTACTGCACTGTCATTGACTTTGTATGGCAATTTATTATCAAAGAATCATCCAACCGTCATCACCACGCCCACTAAACCATGCCCCTATGCTACTGGTAAATCAGTATCCCCGTGGAAACTTCTCCTCAAGGATTCAACAACCTCCAGTGGGACTGATTTGCTTCTATCATCACTTAATCAGGTCCAGTATTTTAGTCCAACCCCTTTCTGACGGCATTACATGAGGGATCAGAACCCTGCTGCACAACTCCCCACAGTCACCTGGAGCCTCTCCCCATCCATCCATCCATCTCTCAAGGGGTAGCAGTGCCCCGAAGAGCCCAGCCCCAACACCGCTCCAACCACTGCCTTCCGATGGGCCAAATTCAGGCCTGCTATAGACCAAGACGTGACAAACCAGTACCTATCAAATGAAAATTGCACTCAGACTAGAAACGCACATAAAACAGTACAAGAGGAACCTTATCAGGATGATTTTCCTCTATTTTACAGTCTGCTCTTCAAGGCCACCATGGTCCCCATTTGCACACCCAGACACAAGCCAGACCTAAAGGATCTTAGCATCTAAAGACTGAAATAATTCTGAGCAACTCCCTGTGAGAATTGGTCCTCTCCACAGCCACTATACAATTAGTGTGCTCCTGCTTTGTGTATTTTAAAAGCCTGCCCTGTCTGTCTGCTCCTTCATCAGCAGATTTCCAGTGTGAGGAAACCAGAGTTCGGTTTCATAAGCATTTTGCCCATCTGTCCCTTAATTCTCCTGAAATCACAGCAAGACAACAGATAGAGGTCATGCTCTGCTCTGTTACTAGAAAGTCAGCCCAGAGCAACAGTGCTGTGGGAAAGCACTCTCTGGGCACAGCAGCACATGAAGTCATCATCCGAGGCACCTGCAGCAGCTTAGGTACTCAGGCAGAACAAAATCCAACCTCTTCCAGAGCTATTTTAGCTCTGCTTGGACAGGAATTTCCACTCAGACACTTATGTATAGATTAGAAATGAAAAGAAAGCAGCCCTTCTGAATTAAATAGCATCCCATCTGTTTTTAAACAATGCCCTAAACCTCTGCTAGGATTTTTATTTTATTTTCCAATTCCAGTAATGCAGCAGTGCATATTGATTTTGAAAGACTGGACAATGCTAAGTAAGCAGGATGCAGGGGCAGCCAGGAAGAGCTGTGGAGAGAAGGGACTGCACAAAAACACCACTCCATTACTGGAAGATCAGAGAGTTCATCTCCCTCGCTTGTATGGCAAGCTTCCCATCAGTTTAAAGGGAAGCATTTCTGCCATAAGGAAGCCTAGGCAAGTCTAAATACACAAGAAAAAAAAAGCCCATGTTATCTAGAGGCTTGAGGATAACTTTTATTCCAAAGAATGTTATACAGCGTACACTTTACCTCACTGAAAAACACGGCTGCATTCTGGGTACATTGAATCTCCTCAAGTTTCACACATTCTGGATGGGTTTCCTGGAAGTCCCCTCAATGCCCTCCATAGGGCAATGCAGAACCTTCCCAGCCCTGGGGGTATACAGCACCCAAACCTTGTTTCTGTACTGGTAAAAACCACCAGTCCTCTCCTTGGAACAAGACTATTACATTATCTACAAGCCAGAAGAAAAAAAAAGTACAGGAAAAGGATTAGTGTTAGAAATTAATTAAACGTAATGCCCAAACAAATGAGTTACATCCCAGTTTATTCACTGCATCCCAGAGGGAGAATATCCTTCTTATCAGAGCAGCTGAGAAAGTGAGGACAAGTGTAATAAAAAGGCAAGCTGGGCTTCCGAGAGTTGTTATTTTTAACTAATTCTCCCTTTTTGTTCCATGTTGCTTTAATTAAAGGGTTGAGATTGCATTAAGAGCCCAAGCTTGCAGTAGCATTAATCTGCAGCGCCCTGCAAAGCGGACAGGGTTTGGCTGAAGTCACCAAGCACAATTTCTAAAGAGACCGTCCTGGTGCACAAAGCAAAGCACGTTAGGATGGAAGAGAACAGCATCCCCTCAAAGCCAATATCTGTCATGCAGATCAAGAGAACTTACCTGCCAGTGCCCCCACTGCCAACACACATTATGCACTTTGTGTTTTATGAAGTGCAAAACATTCATTCAAATACGAAACAAGATTTCAATTTCAAAGGTCCTTGTGAGAAACGCAGCACTTTTCACAAATGACAGAGAATCTCAGGAAACACACAACTGAAATGGAAAGGGGAAAAATGGAAGAGGAAGGCAGCCACAGGCAGCAGCAGCTCCTAACCACAGCACTGACAAACTCAGAGCTGTTCAGCATGGTCAGAGCCTGTCCCCTTAGCAGCTCTCTGAAGCTGCAGGAATCTGCCCCAGAGCTCCCCAGCATCTATACTGCAGATCATATAATAGATAGCATCTAATAGATCAAATTAATGCTTTCCAAAAAAACTTTGCTTTGATTAAGTCGTTCATAGGGAGTGACATAATTATGGGATAAAAGACAAAGCTTCATCTGGGATAAGAACACAAAGAAGTAAGAGATGCATGATAAATTGCCACTTGGGTTTCTTTCCATTTCCCTTTGGAGGTTCACATGCCTGAGATTTCCTCAGCTACCCTGAATGCCACAAACCTACCAAACCAGAGAACATCTGCTGCAGTATCAGGACTCCCAGAGCTTGGAATTCATGATGCACAAAGGAAAAAAAGCCAGAGGGGGCAACAGCTTGGTAAAACAGAGAATTGCTATCATTGTCAGGGAGGGCAGGAGCTTGAGCCTCCGGAACAGACAGCAAGAGTGTATAAAAATATTTTTAGGGCACGGACCGACCACTAAATGATGGGGTCAGGACAATGACTTCCTCTGAGGAACAACCAACCCACAGTTGATCTGTATCAAAACAGAACTGTCAGCTGGCTTCCAAGCTGTGAAATTACTTCCATCTGCCTTCACCCGGACTGACAGCCAAGCTCCTGGCACGAACACAGCTCCCACAGGCAGCCCTCCATTCCTTCCACAGCCCACCAGGCGTTCCCTGCTGGGGGTGCACGTTCCGGTGCTGCCCTGCAGCCAGACCCGATTAGCTCTGTCTCACTCTGTGCAGCACAGAGGAGCGTGGAGCCAACAGGATCTTTCTTCCCATTAGGTGATCATGAGAGGACTGCTTCACTGCTTCCTCCCTAAGCATTGCTAGGAGACCAAGGGCTACCCAACCTTGCAGCAGAGCTGAACAGCATCAAGGAAAGGCCCAGGTGTTTCCCACTTAGGGACTGTTCCCAGTAGCTGCTCCATCCCCTCAGGGAGCAGAGCACTGTCCTTGAGAGCTCTCTCCCCAGCTGCACACACGGTGCTCACCAAGGTCTCCTGCTGTGTGTGCCGAAGCACTCAGCAACCAGAGCAGAAATAGAACAGGAGCTACTCCTTTTAATAATAAAGTATTCTTAGCAAAGCTGTTTTCCTACTCCATTTCCCAGACACATCACAGGCTGTCATGCATAAAACAGGGGTGTAGCAGGGGGACATCACCACCTGCATCAAATGCAGCTGCACGTGGTAGTGTTCAGGAAGCCAGTCCTTTGGCTGGTTCGTACATCATCCCTCTGCTGCTCCTTCCGCAGCCAGTTCAGCAGTATTTGATCTTCAGTAGTCCCTGAAGGCACTTACAACCCTTTCAGCAAAGACAAATATGCTCAGCTGCAGCATGTGAAAGTGGAAGTGCTTCTTCAAACCTTCATACCAAGCCAGAACAGAAAATACTTGTCTCAGAGCTAGACTGTAAGTGCTCTTCCATCACTTGGAAGACCTTCTCCCGGCCCTTTCTCCCCTCTTGGAGGAGCTGTGGCAGCCCAGCCCTACACACAAACAAGGAGCTGGGAGTACAGCCATATCTGAGCCCACTGCCCCATCCCACAAGCAACACACACCTCCAAGCTGTGCTGCAGCAGTGCTGAAATAGCACACAAGGCAAAGCCTACAGTAATCCTGCTTTTGCAGCTTGCTTTGCTACTCTGTGCTCCAAACACTGTTGAAAAGATCTCTGACGCAGGCTCATTCAACAATCCAACTAATCATTGCATTTCATCTCTCAGGCCATTAGTATGTAATGGAGCTGTGGCTCCCTGAGCTCCTGTTACCTGGCAATAGCTGGTTTGACCAGCACAGCAAGCCCACCATCTCTACCAGCTGCATCCCAAACCCAACACATGGCTCAGAAACAGGATCCCTCCCTGCTCTGCCCCCAGCACCTGAAAGGGACAGTTGCCCACTTATTTTCACCACTCCCATTTCTCCCAAGTAACAGAAAGCCACTTACATGAGATGTGTGCACACATATAACAAGCTAATTAATGTCCTCAGCCCAGATCAGTTAAATCAGCACGCCTCAAGCAGCGATGCAGCAGCTCCACAATCTGAGCTGCCAAACTTGCTCCTTCCAAGTAATCTTTAATCTCCCCCACCAGCAGTTGGCTACCTGCTGAGGAGACTCTTCCAAAACCCAGGCTCTGGAAGGATTTGGTTCCAGCCAGAAGCACTCGGGGCATCTACAGCAGGGCAGGAACCAGCACTGTACCCAGCAGCAAGGAGATGAGCATCTGCCCCAGCAGGCAGAATGACAGGCAGGACAGCAGAGAGGAGATGAGCTCCCTGCTCCCACTCAGCACCCATCCACTCCACAGGCACAGAGCAAAGACTTACCACCCATCCAGCCACCTGTGCTTCATACAGACATCTAGTCCCAGCGCTCACCATCTTTAAATTCAATTACAAGTTTTCCAGCTGCATGGAAGTATTTCTTCCAGACAAGATAAAACAATTGAGTTTTAAGTATTCATTTTTTGTTCTCATGTTTGGATACGGGGGCAGCACATCACTGTTCCTCCATCTCCTGCCCACATAACTCATATCTGCTGGGTCACAAAGCACTGGGCCAGGGAGGGTGCACAGGGACAGAAAACCAAGTGACACAACAGTGTTTTGGTGCTCTTGGGCTAAAGGAAGACACACTCTTCAATATCTACAGATGCACGGACCCAGTTTTTACCTGGTTACGGATTTTTTTTCTTTCTGCAAAAGGTTTGAAGCAACAAAGAGAGCACAAAGGGAGAGGTGGGAGGATTGTGGCAGCACATGGGAGATGAGGAACTGGGGGCTCCTGCTTTTGATGCTTTGATGATCACGTCATTGCAATTACTATGTTGAGGGCTCTGCTGTGTCACTAGTAAATAAATCATCTAAGGGAATTAACTGTGAGGGGAGCTCGCACCACAAGACACTGCAGGTAAAAATGATAAGAGAAGTCACAGTATTTCAGATAGGAAGAACTCTAACATACCAGAAAAACAGAGTAATGTATTCTTGGAATCATTGCTCTAACAAACACAGAGACTGGGTAGGTGCCTGAGCAGGGAGGATAATGGAGACTAGTTCCAGCCACACAGCTTTGGGGATATGAAGCCATCAATTAATCATGTGTACTCGACTGCAGACACAAAGAGGATGAAGAACCAGAGAGAATTTGTCTTCTACAGGGAAATGTCTGGCACTCAGCCTTCTGAAAAAACCCCTTCTGATACTGATGACACAATACAGTAATTACCTTCATTTAAAAAATAAATCTACATAATATACTGCCTCTTCTCCCCCCTCTTCTCCTATCATAACGAATGAACTGACCCATAACACAATGATTACACAGCATTTCATACCTGTGTCTAAGAAAGATCCAAAGTAAAACATTATCCCCAAATACTTGAGATGACCAGTAAATTCAAGTCCCCTGCCATGACTGATTCCTGTTTTATAGATGAGTGAGCAAACCCACAATGGTTAAACAACTTGCCCATGACTCCACAAGCAAGCTAGCACTAGAGGCAGGACTCAGGCTGCCCCATGGACCTTTGGTCATTCTGGGCTCTGCAACTTTAACTTCCCTCTCCCCCACCCTCACTCAAGTCTGATTTACACTGAGCTGCTGCCCTCAGCCCCTCCCATCCATCCCTTATTCCACACACTCCTAGCCCACAGGCTCCAGAAATGCTTTCTGCACACCTACTTTGCAATTCAGAGCATCATTGAACTCCTCCATCAGCTCTGTATTTGGCTATAACCCCCTCTGGATCTAAAGTGTTTATACAGTATTACTTGCAAGATTTAACTTAAGATGATTATACATAACAAAGATGATTAATTGTGTTCTGTAATTTTTGGCTTCATTTTGATTTGAAGGCAGTAACAGAAAGCCTGAATTTCAATATCTTATGGACTGCCTTGAATCAAAGCACTTGTGAGTTTGATGAACTGATTTACAGCCTGAAAGAGAATCAAGGTTTTGTTCTACTTTTATCTACCCCCTCACTTAGGCCCATCTAGCATCAGAGAGAGCACATCCTATGATCACATTCATAATAACTGTATTGTATTTATTTCAGAGCAAAACCCAGCCCATCCCACTTGTAACTACTAAAAGCTCAGATCTAGAACAGAAGAATGAGCTGTGGCAGGGCCAGCCAAAGTGACAGCATGCAGTGGTATGAGCAGCACAACTCCTGGCTCTGCACCCATCTGCCCCAGGGTGCAGGGATGTAAAGGGTTTGCAAAACACACAGCTCACAGCTGATGCAGTTTCCCTCAGTCCTCCCAGGAAAGATGGTTTTGCATCTCAAAACCCGACTCCTGCTTCACATGAAACCTTACACCTGGCTGGAACACAACCCACTTGAAGCTGCCTCTGGGCAAGAGTCACTGGCTAATATTATCATCTTCCCTGCAAGAATGGTGTTTAAAAATCACTGCACCTTTGATCACCTTTAATTCCTCAAACTGATGCAGCAGCAGAGAAGCAAGTCGTTCCGCTCCCATGACCCCATATAACAGAATGCTTCTACAGAGTAATTTGTCAGAACAGACAAGAAAACCTTCCCTGCAAGAAGCCTAACTGCATTCAAAACCAACACATAGGTGAGCTGTACCCAACACCGCAATCTGAGGACATTTCTCATATCACAGTACACTTTCCAACCCGGCTAGAAGTAATACAAGAAGCTGCACACTGACTCCTCCAACACAAAGAGAGACACGACCCAAACCAATTCCATGCCAGCTTTGCAAGGTGGCTGCATTGCACTGGGTCTGTGCAGTACAGCTGCACAGCACAGCCCTCAGCCACAGCTCGAGGACCAGCAGAGCAGGCACAGAGCAGCTCAGCTGCTCAGTGCATTAACAGCTCCCAGACCCTGGGAATGGCCTTGATCAGTATTCCCTGCAGGGACTACTTTTGCTGCAGAAAATGAGTTTATTATTTATCGTAGGAAATAAAGTGGCTCTCTACAGCTGAGAAAGCAACTTTCAATTTCAGAGATGTCTTGATACAGTGCGTTATGCAAATGCCTTCCATACATACACAGGATTGCCACCATTCTAAGAAAACTTCCCAGTGTTCAGCCATAATGACAAACTTTTTCCATTAACTTCAACAGAATCAGGATCTGAACTCTAAGTTCTCCATAGGATTACAATAGGTAACAGCCAAGTTTGCTGTTTCTGCCTCAAGTTCTCATCAGAGCTCTCTGAGCCATGCTCTACCTGCCTACTTTCTGGTCAGTCAGCATGATTTGACCTGCAACCATTAATTCTAGCTGCAAACATAGCCACTGGATGGCTAACATCCTCAGGGTTGCACTGCTGTATCACATACAAGAGGTACACCTAGCTACAAGTGACTGCACTTATGTAGCACTTCGTGGAATAGTTTAAAAAACCAAGAACCTATTAAGCTCCCTGGGGTTTGATGTGAAGGTTGAAGCTATTCTCACAACTGAGAATGGTTCTGATGAGAATGACAGGTGGACACCAAGTCATGGCACCTTGCTGAGGCTTTACCATCTGTTGCCATTAGCTGTCAGTGAGATCTTAGGTCTTTCCACCAATTTATGAAGCATTCTGATACTCCATCACTTGAGGCATGGCTTTACTTAAGTATATCAACTCTCCTAAAGACAGCTTGGTTCCTCTAGAAGAAGTTAGCTTACTCTCCTCCAGTAGGATCTGGGAATCCAAAGCAGTGCACTGGTTATGGGAACACACTGATGGCCTCAGACACTTGAGAGAAATAAGTGGTAGAACTACTGTGTTGATTTCTGGAGTGGACAGGGCACACTTTCTGCTGGAGAAGGAAAATTTCCTGAAGTATGATTCCCCAAGGAAAAAAGAACCTTAAAAATATCAGATCGACTATAATAGTACTACCATGGAAAAGAAATCAGGCAATGCAAATAAGCACAGACACAGTCAAGTGAGCCCCCCCAAAAAAAGAATAAAGTGAGGAATGTAAAAGTCTGACCCCTCTTTAATGCAAACTCTAATCACAACAGGGCTATACAGAAAAACTTACAAACTGCAATCCAGGATCCTCACCTTATTTTAGTGTTGCATGGCACAAAGCTTTGAGGTTCAGCTGCTCCCAGGGAGCTCTACTTCAAACCACCCTTACAGCACAGAATTGTTACACAACATTTAAAAAAGATAATGCTGGGAAAAAGTCAGATGAGTTTCTGACTTCCAGAGCATACAGATGCAACGAGCAGCAAGTGCAAATTGGGCCAGTTCTGACCCAGAGAAAGGCACCCTCCAGAGTTTCTGGAAGTAAAACATCAACTGGAGAGGCAGAAAAAAAAAGTTAAAAATGCGTGGCTGTGGTACAGTAAAAAGATAAGAAATATTTCATTTTATTTTAAATGGAGAACATTATAATACATACAGAATTACACACAATATTCTCCCCTGGGAAACTGAAGTTTATGTCAGGTCTGCACACGAGGATAACACAGCTGTGACAGAGCAGGCCTGTAATTAGGTCTCTGTTGTGCCATCAACAAACACAGCCTTTATGAACATACATCCCCAGAGATGCGAATCCCACGCATCCACAGCTGAAAGCTCATCCATCTCCCATTTACAGCCTTTCCTTCTCCTGCATTTCATTTTGGGTTTGATTATGAGATGCTCACAAGAATCTATTAAGTAGAATGAAGAACGAGTGGCAGAGCAAAGCAGCAGCAAGAGCTGTGCCCATCTCTGCCAACAGCACTGCAATGCTCTGCTTTTCAGTGGGGCACCAGGTGTCCCATCTCTGCTTTGGAGGTCTTACAGTGTAATTTTGCATTGCTCTCACTGCAAGTCCAAGGAGGGGAATGATGCCACTGCTGAGGGTGTATGTGCTGCAGCTGTAGCACACAGTTTGTTTTCTAGCAGCAATCCACTTTCCTGCCAGGGAGGCAGAGGATTCCCGAGGAGCACAGTGTGCCCTTGTGTACTGCGTTCCTGCTGCTATGAACTTCCCCTCCATGTAAGTTCACAGCTAGGCATAAAACCAACTGTTTTTGTGTATATGTATGTTGTGACTCCTTTCTCTGCAGGGAGAGGCTAAAATGAGGAGGAGAAAAATGGCTTGAGAGTGAAGATAAGAAAGCAACAAAAAAACCAAAGATGACAAGGAAGCATGGCTGTGGATAAGATGTAATCCAGCAGCAGAGCTCTCCATATCCACCAGCATCCACAGGAGCAGCATGCATGCACCAGAATAACGTGGCCATAACTCACAGAAACATCAGCAAACAACAATTTTCCTGCTTACTGCAAATAGCTCCTCGTATAATTCAGCAAAGACACAGAACAGTCTACCATATTTCTCCTCCTTCAGAGCAGCGACATCGTTTTATTCAGTGGTTCATTGTTATGTTGGAGCTGACTTGGATTTTCTGTAATAGAACTCACAGGAGCATGCTGCTAAGTCAGATAGCTCCAAATCGTTTCAGATTTCACAAAGCATCTCTGATAAGAGCACCTCAGCATCATCCTCCTGTAACAGCACCAACGCACCCGGAAAGCCACAAGAACTCGTATTCCATTTAACACCACCGGGCATTAAATGATCACCTTTCAGAAACACAAGGACACCAGCAGACAGCCTCCTTACAACGCTGCTGTAGAAAGACTGGCTGTGTTTATTTCACTCACAAGGCCTTCTGTTTCCCCCCATGATTCAGCAATTAAAGCTTCTTCTAGTACACACGACAATTCTTACCTCTCTGAAGTTTAAAGATGCAACATTATTGGGTCTTTATCCAGGAAAGCTTTAAGTAACTCAGTACCCGAGCTCTCAGACACTTCTGGACATGAGTTCATTTCTACTTCAAACAAGAGCCGAGAAAAACTTCCTTAGGAAAAAACACCCAGCTTTGGGAACAGCATCTTCTGAAGCAGCCAGTGCTGCATGCTACTGGAGATGAAGCGTTGCTACAGCTTTCATTTAAGAAATAATTTTGTACAAAATTTTCATCACCTCCACAGCAGCCAAGCAGAAAGGGCATTTAACACAAGAAGCACAAATTTCATGGTGCACCAACACAGGGTTCACTGCAGCGTAAGCATGAGAGATCTGTTAAATTTCTGGGCGTCTGCACAGAGGTAAGACTGCTCATTGCCTCTCATTTAAATGACCCTGTAATGGTAATGATAATGGTTTATTACCTTGGGAACAGAGCGCTGTGCTGTGGGACAGTGGTTTCTACACTACAGTGTCCAACATTCTCTATCCATAGGTAGAGTCATCAGATCCATTTGCAGGGCACATTCATTTTTGAATCCCAACCCTTCCTAGCTCCACTTACCCAAACCTGCCTTCACAGCACCCCACTCCTCCTGCCAGAGCCCACTGCAGGTCAGGAGCTAATTCATGACAACTCGTTAGGCTGCTGTAACTCAAGCAGCAGCAATTCCAGCTGTAACCTTCCTAAATGAATGCTTCAGAGACACCACCCCACCCTTGCAAAAAAGGTAATTAAGGATTCTTTAGCCTGCTCCCAGAAGATCACAAGGCAGATGCTGTCAGACAGGTTTTCTTTCTGTTATTACCAATTTTAGCAGCAATTTTTTTTCCACTCCTAATCCCATTTTGAATATCAGGTGTTCACCCAGACTTGTACTGTAATGAAATAAAGAAGATTATGGTAACCACCCAGGCAGCAGTGCTGCTTGAGATGGAGCCTAGAGTACAAGACAATTAACTACACTAGGACTAATTGTTTTCCCTAAATTTGGAGGATATATTCTTCCAAAGCCCCTCAGCCCTCCAAATATTTGCTCAAGTTCTACGTTATATTCACAGTGCATTTCTGAAGAGAATGATGAGCACACAGAATGCATCCTACTGCTCATCTTGTCTTTAAAATCTAAGTAAATGCTGACACATTCCTGCCCAGCTCAAGCAGTGTGGGTTCAGCTCTCACAAGCAGAGCTCGAGGAACAGCTGGCTCTCACCTTGCTGCCTTGCCTTCACTAAAACCGGAGACACAGTGTGACTGATTTTGTCCTCCCCTTGCCAACATTGTTAAACCCTCAGAGGGGTCACAGTCATCCCACTGAATAATTACTCTAAAATGTTATTTAGAGAGGAAGGGTGGCTGCAACCATGCCAAGAGGTTCTAGCACTTAAAAAAGCCATAATGTTAAAGAACTAAGCTTTAAATTAATGAAGCCGTATGCATGCTCTCTTACTCCATTCTGAGTCCATTTATATGCACAGCAGACACCTCATGTAACTGCTTTGCAAAAGAGATCCTGTACTGAGCAGCACATGCAGTTAGAGTTACCTGAGCCCACAGAGTTTGCAGTTCAGTTACAGGCCAAAAAGCAGAAGTACAACACAGCATCCCTGGGTGTGCACAGGGCCTCCATAGGGCACATCTGCTTGTGCCCAGACCCTGCAGGGCACTACTCTGTGTCTCCATTCAAGCCCAGCTACAGACTATTTTTAATCAATCTTTGCATCTCTATTTTGAATGAAAACAAATGCAATTCAATTTAACATACACCTGTTAGGAACGCTGGGAGTGCAGTGGTTAGGAGCTTCACCACCTCAAATGAGGTATTTCAAGAACAGTGATATTGCTTGCCTTTAATAACAATACTGACAACTTACTGCATGGTGGTTGGCTTGAAATGCAATTCTTGCTCCTGTCTTGCCCTACTCCCCTACCCCCAGGTACACATCACTGCTTTAGAGAAATTGCTTACTTTGAATAATTGCATGCTGAAGGGACAAACAAAACTTTCAAAACCTTCTGTGCTTAAGAAGAACAGAAAGCACCACCAAAAAAATACCTCTGAATCCTCTCTCCCTCTTGATTCACATATCTTACCTTATGCATAACAAAGATGTAGATAGTAAATTGGGATGCAGCACAACAAAAAACTAAGCAAAAAAGTCGAAACAAAACAATTGATGGACACAAATGCACACAATTACATGGACAAACATGCACCTCAAACCCCAGGCCAATACCTAGGAGGGAGACACTAATGTAGAGAAACCACCTTGGGTCACAGAAGTCCACCCACATGGATCCCTGTGAATCTGGTCCCAAGCACTGTCTGCTTTAACACCTTGGGCACACTTCTGCTTGCTGTCAGCTGACATTCCAGAGCCTGGCAGGGACTTCTCTGCAGAATTCCCTAATGTAGAGCAAATCCAGATCAAGCATGTTCTCACTTCCTCGGCTTTCTGCACTATCACTCCTTCTTGCACCACACTGAGTAGTCTTCCCATGCTGATGTATGCACCAGTCAAGTATTGCCATTATGTTTTTTCTCAGTGCCCTTCTGAAGCCCTGCCTATAGAGAGTGAATGCCACGGATGGCCTGAAAAGAAAAGGCCCACCATCCTGACGCAATGGGCACTGCTGCTAAAGCTGCTCTTATATCTGTCTTGCCCCAGAGGCAGAGCACAAGCTACAACCAGGTGTTGATTCATCTGTTCCAGACTTCTTTGCCAAATAACCTCCCCTCCTGCAAAGCCTTTCATTCTTTTCCAGAAGCATTAGATATCAGTGCTCTGGGAAGAGCAGCACCCGGCACCTTATCAGCCATCTCTTCCTGCACAGCAGGAGTTTCCACCCCCCACCTCCCCCAGGAGGCACTGCTGCCCCACAGCTTCCCCCCAGAGCTGGGAGAGGCCCAGGGGGTGAAGCTGCAGCACCCAAGACTAGGAGCTGGGAGAGGCAGCTGTGGACAGCAGCAGGCACAGATCTGCCCTCCTCTCCATCCCACACTCACTCATACGTTCCTTCATCTCCTCTCCCTCCTCCTGATTTCAAAGAAGCAAATAAAACATTTCCTGTGAGAAAGGACTTGGCAACTTCATTTTTGTAAATGTTTCACTGGGTGTTACTCATATTGCATCTGACAGCTTGGTAGAGCACTGTTTTGCAGCCTGATGCTACAGACCCCCATGGCACAGCCGTGCAAACTGTGCTCTCCTGCCCTCCTCCCCACATGCTCTTATCCTGATGCCATGCAGTGAAGACACCCAACAGCTCCAGCAGCAAGCAAAGCATGCTGCTGTTGTTTCAGATTAGCTGTTACGGCACAGGCCAGAACACCTAGGCACCAGCCAGGCAGACAGGGACTCCAAGCAGTTTGCTGTAACATATAAGAGCATGGATTGCAACTACAGAAGTTACCAAGCACATTAAAAATTAAGAAGGAAACATTAAAAGCAATAGGGTTGAACCTGCACTACTGCTCTCCACATCCAAGGAGTATCTCCATACAGTTTTCACAGTTCAGGTCTCGGCTAAGACATCACATCTCCCAGGCCTGTTTTCATGCTTCTGAGTGGGTTGCAAATGAAAGAAGCAACACAACGTCCTTCCTTGCTGATACAAAGTGCCACAACATGCTCCCATGTTGCCTTCAGCAAGACCACACAGCACAGCAAGGGGCAGAGAGCATGGTCGGACTGATCCCACTTACCTGGAAGCACCAGGCACAGTTTTCTAACAGCAACCAGCTGCTCAGTCGGTCCCCTGCAGCACTTCCATGCTTGCCACTTGCTGCGTGCATTTCACATTTGCTTTTTCTTCTGCCTGCTGCTCCCAGCACAGCCCCACCTCATTGCTTTTCTTGACCTTCCCCCCCCCCTCCCCCCGCTACGTTTCATTTTAGCAGGACAACATTTCATTTTACAGAACATCACCAGCATGCAAAAACAACAATTACCACTTTGCAGAGGAAATGCCAGACAGACAGTCTACCACAAAGCACAACCAGAAGAGACGGAGCTGGAGACAACAACTGCTGAGCAAACTGGGAGCCTTATTCCCAGTGCCACCAAAATCCCATGCAGCCACTTTTCAGTCAGAAGCAAAGATGACACTCTGATGTGTTGGAATAAACATACCGTATCTCAGCTGCTGCCCGCTCCAGGCTTCATCCAAGCAATGCAGGAGAGGTTGGGAAACAAAATAAATAAAAAAGAAGAACAAAAAAACCTAAACAAACAAACAAACAAAAAAAACTCGGGAAGGATTTCTCTGGCAGGAAGGAGAGAAGAGATGCAGCTTGCCCTAACAAGCATATGACGCTGTGGCAGGGCGTAACTTCTGAAAGAGGAGATGTTAATGTGCTGCTGAACACCACTTCCACCAGGAATCAAAGCTACACTGGGCTAACAAAGAAAAGTAACACAACAGAACAGATTCAGGCTGAGAATGGCAGGGTTAAAACTACCAAAATCAGCTCCCCAGTGCTGAACTGAAGGCACCACACTAGTAGTCAAGTACTATTAAGTCAGCAAGCTCCCTAAACTCAAACAGGGTTAACTCACTTCAGCTAAATAGCTTTTACTACAGATTTCTTCAAATACCTTTGTTATGAGAGCTGTTTATTTAACAATAAATCAAGACATATCTTATATGGCCGACAGCACAGCAGGACCTGCTGGTTTCCTTCCTTCCAGTTTATTTTTTGTACTCTTCAACCTACCACAGACCCACCTCCCTGCTGGACTGTGAGAAGACAATGAAAAAATGTTCACCCCTAAAGATGATTCAAACAGTTAACTTCATACACTGCATGGCTTCCTATGCAACAGCAGAAATAGAGCAGTAGCCCCAAGGGGTTTAAAAGATAAGCAAGGTTTGCAAGGGAGAAGTAGGGTCTTTGATCACACAGTGTTGCCAGCCCACACAAACACATCCCTCTTTCCTCCTCTCATCTGCTAACAGAGTTGAGAAAGCCCATTTTCTTCTCCTTGTGCCAACAATAATCAATTCCAAGTGACAAAGTGGGAAGCTCCAACATCAGCCTGGTTCTTGCTATTGCCTATAGGACAGCTGCATGCATTGAGCTTGCTGCCGTCCCCAGAATGTCTCAGGTTCAGCATCACCCATTTGCTTATTAGGTTTCAACTTCCATTCACCTTCTGTCTCACAGAAAGCTGTTATTAGATGACTCCCCTGCTGTTCAGCAGAGACTCAAATCCAACCCTTATGGCGATTTCCTTGTAAGTGCAACGATGGCTAAAATGTGGAAAGTGAATTATGCTTTTGCCAAGAGAGGCAGACTCACATGGTCACCATTAGGAAATACTGACAGATAAGCACATAAATGTTGCTCCATGCCAGATAATGCATCAGCCTCAAGGCTGCCAAACAGACACCTCTGGAGCTTCCTAATTCTGATTCCCATGCAAACTAAGTCGGGTTGTGCTGCAGAAGTGGTCAGGAAAGGTGTCTCCTCCAAGCTTTTTCCTCTGCACAAGAGCACAGACCTCTAAATCAAGAGCTGCAACTGGTTTTCAGCATGGAGACAATAGGAGTTTAAGAAAAGTTCAGTTCATTGCCTAAATCAGAAGTTTTCATTTCGGAAGACCAGAGAGAAAAAAAACGGAGCCTAGAAAGTCCTACACAGCACATACGCATCTCTTCTCCATCCCATTAACAAGTACATTCACGATAAATGTCAATTGTACTTTAATTGCTGAAGCATTAGATTCTACCAGCTCCACTAAGATTTTTGATGCTGGGGGGAGGAAGAAGCATTTACAAACCACTGTTCTTCTTACTGCAAAGTTACACAATGAACACAGTAAAGGTTAAAAAGACTTCCACTGCAGCACTTCCTTTTAGCTGCCATGCTTCACCCTCCTGCTCCATACACAGCTTTCATCCATGGTGCAGTCACTTCATTCAAAGAGTATTAGTAAAACATTGTTCATTTTAAGTTTGCTTTCAAGCCGGTTCAGGCATTGTTCCCACAAATAAAGATATTTCCTTTGTATTAGACACAAGAGGAAAATCAGTGTCAGAGTTAAATATGTTCAGATTGCTGAATCTACAATCTGGAGGGGTTATTATTTTGCTCTCTAAACTAGGAACATAAGTCTGGACTTAACAGAAAGAGCAAGGAGAGATCTGTCCTACAACCAAAGGAAGAGAAGGAGAAAACCGCCAAATCTTCATGCAGCCATAGCTATCCCTGCACATTAGGGACTCACTTTTGGAGATGCACCTCCAGCTCCAGACACATTTTCCACCACTATTGCCTTTGGGGACAGACAGCATGACAGATCACAGCCTGTAATCATACCCTCCTTTTAAATCTTTTGAGATTTAAGATGTTTTACCTTTAGGAACTGCTTTCTTGATAGCTTTGATTCAGACCAAGCTTTCTTGCACAACAGCTACTGAACACATACATCTGCTTTCCATAACAGCCAAGTGGGATTCCTGAGACTGATGCAGCAACCGCATTCCTATAACCTATGCATTTAGCACAGCAATGCCTCGAGAGGTATTATGTCACATAAAATCCATCAATATGCTATGATCTCAGCCTGAGGGTAGATTACAGATGGCAGCTGCTTTTTGTACAATGCCCAGCCAGGTCCAGAGCAGTGACCCTGGCAAGCTGCTCTCCTCCTCCTCCTGGTTTTCCGGGCTCCTTCCCCCAAGCTGAGTCTGCTTCTTGCTCTAAAGCATGCCCATGTCTTTCCACCCCGTTATCATCCTCCACCTCCCTGTTACCTGAGCCTTCAGTTGGCAAAGAGATGAGTAAATCAAGCGCAGCCATATGAAAGCACTCAGAGTCTTACCTCAGCAACAGACTCTGCTGTGTTCCCTGGCCAGGGCAGGCTGAGTCAAGTGAACGCACTTCCCAAAGTGTCCAATAATCATTATTACTTACAGACTTCCTTCTAAATAAGAAAAAACAGACTCTGCACTAAGAAAACTTGTCGAGTCTCTCCTTCAAATTCCCACAGGGCTTCTTGAGAAAGAAGGAAAAAGGATGCTGATGCCCACTTAATCCACCCATTTAAAAGCAATCAAAATACTCCAAAAGATTGTTTTCTAATCACACTGGACTTCATTTCAAGGGGAAAAAAGAAATTCAACTGGATGATCATTTAGAATAAAGCTAGAAATGTGTGGGAACTGGTATTTCTGTACAACTGTGCACCTTCATAGCTCTGAAGGACACTAATACAGTATTCCAAGCAAATCCTTAAGCAAAACTCTTGGCAAAATTCTAGCCCGAAGATTCCAGTCAATTTTGAGAGGGTTAAGATCTCACCATGGACTTCATCTCATCACTGAATTTCCTCACAGGTTTTTTTCAAGATTGAAAAGCCTTTAAAGTTCTCCCTTTCTAGGAATGTTTGTGGGGATACAATAATTCCCCTGCTCTCCTGAAGTTGCAGAAGAGTCATATTTTTTGCTGTTTCAGCTTTAAAAATCAGGGGAGTTGTTTGCAGTGCAACACAAGGTACAAGTATTTGTTTCTAAAGCCATTTCTGAAAAAATAAAGGATTAATTGAATGACAGACATTCATCTATTGGGAGATCAACCAACCAATGGAATTCTCTTCAAAAGCAATTAAATATTAGCATAAGAAAAGCTGAAGGGGACCATGCTTTGCACACATTAGAAAGCATTTTGGGGTACCCACATGCCTCTACAAAGGCCACAGACAGCATGGGCAGGCTGTGATGATTTGAACTGATTATGGACAATCAATACCAACTTATCAAGCACACACACACCATTCAGACCGAAAGGATTCTGCTGGCACAGTACCCAGACCACAGCTCCAGCCCCAACCAGCACTCATGGGATGCTGAGAATCAAGCTGCAAACTGGAGGCACATAGTGGTGACCAGCACCAGCAGAGGAACAGAAAAACCGAGGTGCCAGTTTTGAGTATTTGAAGTTCTGAGGCAACCTTGCTGTCTCTTGGGTGACTGTTTTTGAAATGGTTTGCTAAAACGACCAATGACTGACAAGATTCCTGTTGTAGAACTGAGTTTCTTCTTCAGCATCTCTTCATGCTGAAGTCCCCTTCCTTGGCACTGAAGTTCTGACAGCTGCTGTAAACCTGAAACTCTCATCTGCTCTAATTTCAGATAACCTACAAAGAGTTTATTCTCCAAACAAAGGCTATCACAACAGCAAATCCTTCCCCAACCTTGCAGAAGACAGCTCTGTAGGCAGGCTAAACGAAACCAAAGGGCTAACTGAAATTACAGCTTGCATGTCTTCTATATGCAGTCTATGTTCTCCAGAAATCACTGCAATTCTGAAGAACCCACATTCTGGTGGTTTGCTGTGTTGCTTTAAAAAGCAAAAGAAAACAAAAACCTCTGTCTTCTGTAACAATCCTGTGGTTCAGTGTTATAGGTTAACAGTTGCTAAAAGCACTGGTGCATTATGACTGGGTGCAGGAGGAAGATTTGATGCTTTGAAGTGGCTGCAACCAAACAATAGCAGATTTGCCAGTGGCTTTTCATTGTTTTATTGGATGCAAACTGCTTCGCCTGTTTAAAAAAAAATTATAGATATAGATGCTCTAAGCCAGACAAGAAATTGTTCCTATAACTAATCACTGTCATACAACATCAATGTGAGGCCTACAAGATAAGGCCACAGCTCATTTACCAATAGTGCCCAGCGACCTACTTACCATGCTGAGTTCTAGATTTAATAATCTCAGCAAACAGTTTTAAGTATGGACCAGTCTTGTAGCATATGGCACGTTGCTGGTTCATCTGATGCCTGATTGCAAATGCAGAGGTGCCAGGCCTCTGCCTCCCTTCAAGCAGCCCTTCCTGCCATGACATGGTGAGCTAAAGCTCAATTTTCTCTTTTTTGTCATGCAGGGGGAGGGGGGTACCCCCCTACCCTGTTGTCAGCTGGTCAGAAATTCTTCAGCAAACAAAAAAAAGTAAAATAAAATACAGCTGCTGTATGAAGACTTGTCTGCAGGCAACCCTCCACATTGACTCTGAAAGCAAGTTTCATTAAACAAAGGAACTGTTGCACTTGTATTAGAAAAATATATTGAAGTCAAAATCTGGCTGGGATGCTGCCCAAGACCCAGAGGTCATGGGTACCATATTACAGTTCCTCCTTGAGTGGTCTTTCTAGTTAGGCTGCACAACACTGTGCCTAAATAAGAGGTATTAAAGCTGGGTACAGACTGCTCCATCTGAGCCAGGGGCACGCAGCTCTCTGCACCCCATAATACCCTGCGCATGGTAGGGGGTTGGAACTAGATGATGTGTATGGTTCCTTCCAACCCAAGCCACTCTATGATTTTAGGATTCTATCATACTCAGCTGGTCATGGCAAGAAGACTCAGAGCCAGGTACACAGGGTCCTAATCCAGAGCTGCCTTGCTCTTCCTCAAACTGTGTGGCAGCACCCCCAGGGGTGAGAGCAAGGCTCCCCATTGGGAGTGGTTTCTCAGTTAACCACAACTCCCCATCCTGCTCATTACATTCACGTTGCTGCTGCAACACAGCATCCCAGAGAAGGGAAGAAAGTAAACAAAACACACTGCAGCCAATTTGTATGGAAAATCAATTTAGTTCAGACATCTCATTAACCTCCTAACCTGTTCATCCCCCAGCTTCAGTTTATACCACCACTTGCTTACAAATACATCTGACACACTGGCCCATCATTCCCATTGGAAGATGCAACAGTCACAGGCAGAGCCCCTGGATTGCAGAGGACTGCATTCACACAGTTCCTTGCACTCCCTTCCCTCCTCCCTGCCCTTTGGGGGTGAAAATAGGATTGTGGATACAAGAAGCTTGAAAATTATATGAGCCCTGCAGTGGGTGTCTCCCTTTTCCCCCCTTCTGCTGCTTTAATTGCCAGAAACTAAGGGGAGGCTCACAGCTGTGGATGGGTGTTCCTGGTACGGGCATCAGGAAAAGTTACAGAATGTGTCATAGCACAAATCTACAAAGAGGCAGTTTCCAGAGATGAGATGCATTCACCACCCTTACTCCAGGGACCGAGGCAGCAATTTCACCTCACTAGCCAGAAAATACCCAGCTGCAGTGAGTGCAAAGCCAGCATCCCCAGCAAATGACAGAAAAACGCTCACCTGCACGTTGGACCTCAGGAATTCATTTATCCTGCCGTGTTTTCAAGTTTATGGCATTCCAGGGCTTAATGGATTGAAAGGTTTCTGTACAATTGCTGCCTTTTGACTATGATGACATTATATATTTCTAATGGACTGAAGTGCACTTTCTAAGTTTTTCTTTTTTAAAAAAAACATGTTCAGTACATCAGAAACAAATTCAAAAGATCAAGTCTGGCACAGGTGCATCCACGAAAGCCCAAGGAAATCAGCAAGACAAATCTTGGCATAAAACAGACCAACCCCTGAAGCCCACTCAGTTGCAGGGAATATAAATCTTGAAGGCAAGCATTGCTAACTCCTGCAGGATAAGCTTTTTTAAGAAAAGGGCAGCATAACTCAAGAATGAGAGAACACAGATGAGAGCAGACAAAACCTCCTAGATGCATACATTCCATCTCTGCATGAACCAGGCACGAGCACAGCACTGCAGTCCTCCCCAGGCTGCAGAGCAGCTCTCCAGCCACTCTGAGGTCTTACCTGTTAGAGCCACATAAAAACTCTTTAGAGATTGGACTATATCACTGCTGGGAATCCTGTAAAAATTACAGCAGCTCGGCTGCTCTTTGCTTACAGGATAGTCCCCTGGTCCTGCAGACAGAGCTGTCTGTGGGTCAGCACAGACACATAAACCCATCCAAATGGGCACGAGACCCAACCATCACGCTGCAGGAGCTGTGAACAGGACACTTTCAGACACACCTGGTCTTTCCCTGTGTCTCCTCCAGCCCCACTAGGGACACTGACTTCGCCCCGCCTCCAGGAGTGATGCATACAATCTAAGTCTCCAGCTACATTCAACACAGCTGCAGAGCACCTCATTCCACATAGGAAGAGAAGGGAGCAGTGTGGTCAAAATTAAAGCCTTAAGTTGTTTCACATCATTAATAGTGGAGCTTGGAAGCCTAGTTTACAAGCACAGAGCGTTATATAAACTGACCCAAAGCACTGCAGAGGCCACCAGTAATCTCCTCCTGACCACGTAGCAGTTTCAAAATGAAGTTGATTACAACACAGTTTAAATCTCTTCATGGGCAATTGGAGTCAAACTGAATCAAGACTGCTGCACTTTCCACAAAGGAAAAGGAGGATTTGCCCAAGTAGGAAGCT
>VXAB01008274.1:426535-465700 GCA_013399175.1 Odontophorus gujanensis | reverse complement strand
GGGGGTGGAGATGGAGACTGATGGGGAGGGTGACAACACGTGTCTGAAGGGCTTCTGTGGTGAGAGCTGGAGGAAGAGCAAGGCGAGAGGAAGCGCACCAAGAACAATACAGGGAAAGGGGCTATTCTAGGAAAGGGGAGGAAGCAGGAGAAGCCAGGAAAGCAGCCACGGTTAACACAGGCAGAGAAAGCCAACGGCAGGAACATAATTCTGTCCAAATGTGCCCGTTCACAGGCTGACAGGCCATGTGCTGGGCATAAACACAAGGCTGCAACTCCTTTCTGTTAAAAGGAAAGACTGGAACTGGGCAACGCAGAATGACAGCGCAGCGCGTCCCATCCCGCTCTGCAGACTCCAAGTTAGCGTGGGAATATTTCTCAGCCCACAAGCCAACAAACGGCACTCATTGTCTGACAGCGAGTAAATATTTGCTAGCAGCTAAGCCGAGAGTGAAATCACGGCAGCGACGCTAAATTTTTCACCACCCTCGGCAGGGAACCGAATTCCCCCGGGCCCTTCCCAGATGTGCACCCCGTGACCCATCACCGCCGGGATCCATCACTCCTCCGGGATCCAGCGCTCCACGCGACGCCAAACTCCGGGTGCGGGATGAATCGCGGGGCAGCCATCCCCCACCCCCACCCCCCCCCCGAGCATCCCTTACCCCGCACCGGCCGGGCGTGACCGCGGGGCAGCCCCGCGGGAGCACCGTTCCGCACCGCCACCGCCCCGGACCCGCTCCGGGGGACACCCTGCAAACCTTACCTTGGCTCCGGCGGGGCTCAGCGCACGGGGGCGGCCGGAGGAGCCCAGCCCGGCCCCGCCGCTCCCCTCTCATCCACGGCCGGGCCGCCCTCCCTGCGGCGACTGCTACCGGGGGCCGGGCTTATCGCCGAGCCCTCCGCCCCCACCGCGGGGTGGGTGGGTGCTGGAGGGGGCCGGATCCGGCCCCGAGCCGCAGCCGATGCTCAGGGCATGTTTACGGCCCCGCCCGCACAAAGCCCCGCCGCCCCCAGGCACGGCCCGGCTCTCAGCCCCAGGGGTCACCCCTCGCCCCGCCGCGGTGCCCCCTTTCCAGCTGCAGCTCGCGATGTAGGCAGCGGACGTGCCCACCTCTTGGCTGCGCGGCTTTCTGACGGACAATGGGATTTGCCTAAATCCAGGCGGATCGGTTCGGAAGGGTCCTTTGTCATCCTGACGGTGCTAAACAATGAGACGTGCCGTACTGTGCTGGTGATAACAGCTTCTCATCACCGAATGGAAACGCGCTGCCCGAAGCGCAGTAATGAATAGCAGCCCGGTTGCTGTTTGGGGGTGGTCGGGTAACCTGTAGGGCTGCTTAATACACCAAAAAGCAGGCTTCCCCTTGGAAAGGGGCAACACCACAGCAAGGTCTACGATTTTAAGTCCCATCTGTTCCACAAAAGAAACCATTGCAGCTAAAGCATAGCATAGAATTCACACCAGTATTTGGTCACAAAGGAACATGCAGTGTTTTTCCAGAAATATCACGCATCACTGTGAGTTCACCGAGTCAAAATGAAGAGGATCTCGGGATGCCCCTAGGGAAATTTGTCGTGTTTTGCTTTAGAATTACCTCTAGTATGAAGTTACAGTGATTAGTCCCAGCTTCCCACTGGTCACACTTACAGGCTGCAGTGCCTGACTATTTGATGCCTTGCTAAAGCTGAGGAACAAACAGCTTGTGTGGGTTACAGTTTTTGCATGTATTCCCATTCACACTCAGACTACTCCTCAGCTCTACTGCATCCATTCCAGGTCCACAGTGATCTGATCATGCTCTTCTGGTGCTTGCTGCACCAGTCATATTGGTGTTGCTCTTCCAACTCATTCTCTTCTCATTCCTCCATATGCTCAAACATTTCCTTCTCTGGTTCTTACTGCCATCTGCCTTCCCTGGTGTTTAATTCCATCTCCTCCTCCAGTGTCCTGGTCTAGGGACCCAGAAGTGCTCCAAGATGCATTTCCTATTGCCATGAATGTGACAACACTCTCCCTCTCCAAGCAGCCCTCAGCTGAGATGATACACTAACAACTCAGGGTCACTGGGTTTTGCACATCATCGTCCCAAGCTATCTTCTGTATACCCTGCAGCTCCACATTTACTGCTGTATCAGTAGTCTCATCCCCACCAATTTCCAAACAGCCATCAGCCCCAGTGGGCTCCATACTGGGGAACACACGCAGTCTTCCTAAGAAAATTCATTCACAAGGAATCCTAACACTAACTTCAGCCAGTGGAGTTGACCACACCCACCTTGTTGCATGCAGTGCTTCATTAGGGGAAGTTACATTGATATTCTGATGTGATGTACACATCCATCCATGAATAAACCTAAATCAACATCTAGGGACAGTGAGCCCCCTTTGAAGAAAGAAGATCAGACCATCTTTATAGAAGGTGGAATAAAAGCTCTTTATCTGTTTTATAGCTGTATTATAATGAAATCAAAGGCTTGCATGAGACAAACAAGTGCATGCAGAAAACAAGTAATAGCAGTGCATGACAAGGAGAGAAGACCTGGTGTGATGAAGGCAAGCAGGGAGAAGTTCTTCAGCCCTGCAGCCCTTCCTGGCTTTATACTTGATCCCAAGAGGTTGGGCAGCCTGTAATAAAACCCTGCATTCCTACCACCAAAACATTATTTCTTAGATATCAGCTTCATAAGCATCTAAAGCATGTGAGTTAAATATCTAAAGCAGATTGGGTTATAGACGTTTGGAACAATCACTGAATTTGTGCTACTTTCCTCATCTGGAGGGCAGACTCTACCACTGACCACAGCTTTTTGCAGAATCCCTTTACAGCAAAAGAGGAATATTAATGTTTTAAAATGTACTCTACCTCTCTGCTGAGATCTGTCAGGGATGCTAATCTGTACAAACTGCCAAAGCGGGTAACATTTATTATTCAGGATGAAGAGCACTGTGCCAGACTAAATGGACTTTCAGTCTAACTCATTGCAGTATTATTCTGGGAGGTGCCACTAAAGACACAAGCTGTTCGTGGAGTCTGGCACTGACATCATACACTGATCCTAACTCAAGCATCCCTGGAGCAATGGCAGGGTAGACTTCAGGCTGTATTTCATGCCCTCTGCACAGCTGCTCCTCCTCTGCATGTACCAACTACACCTGCCCAGGCTTTGGGGAAAAGCTGCAGTTCAGGCTGAGGCCAAAACCCCTTTTCCAGGTTCTTTGGGAGCATGAAAAAGATGATTTCCCCAGCAATAAACCACTTGACATGGCTGGGGGTTCCTTCCCTGCAGTTCAGCTGGCAGAATGAAGCACACTCTCATGCAAAGTCAGCCAGCTTTGCTCAAAAACCTTCTGTAGCCACAATCAGCTAAGCTGGGCAGTTTGGTGCTATAGCAGAGATAGGCACTCACACACTGGAGCAGGAAACTCCAAAAAGAGAAGGATGGCAACCCACTTAGAAGCAATTCAGAGTCATTTTGCAAGCAGGTGGTAGAGGTTGAGAGATATGCCTAAACCTTTGCAGTGTGGGCACTCAGTGTGTTAAAAACAACCTGAGATGGACTGTAGTCAAGGCCAAACCCCTACAGTCAGCTCACATAAGCTCCAGAAGTGCTACAAGTCAGCTGCTGGGTGTCAAATATCAACCAGAATGTGCTGGGCAGTCTCATGTGTAAAAGATGCTCTACTCTGAGAAACAACTGGGATGCTCCCACATGAAATGATTTCACTGTTACAAGTTCCCCCCTTTCAAAGCACATCAGCTGAGCTGGACAGAATACCTCAAAAACAAGCTTTCCTCCTGTGCCCATGCAAAGCAGCTTCCCGTGTAGTTACACTGATCTTGCTGCATGAGGTCTGACTTAGCCCAGAGCCTGTAGGGCAACCTCATGAGCACAACCTTCCTCCAGGAAAAAAGGAAGCTGTAGGCCCCCACCCCCTCCCTTTCCTGATTCCTTCTTCCTTCCTTTGCTTCCCAAAGCAGCCTGGGGTCTGTGCCTCATCACAGCCTTTCACAAGCAGCATCTCTTTGTACAGCTTGGGGAGTGTGTTTTAAATGAAGGGGAGGACAAGGGCTTTCTGGCCTTTCTGTATCTGATTTCAGACTCATCTCAAATGTGCCTTATATGTTGAACAGTCATCTTTGGTGTATTTTTAGAAAAGGAAATGAGGTAAATAAAATGTGGAAAGAGTCAAATGATGTAATTTACCTTAACTGCCAAAGCATACAAACTATTGTTATAAAAATACAACAGCAGACCTGAGCCTTGAGAAACTCCTTAAAAAGCAGCCTCTAGATGCCAGGATTCAAGTCCAAGGTTCAAATTGAGCAAATACATTTGTACTTGCTTAACTTCAGCTTTTAGTGAGGCTCCTGGGGTATCACTGGGGCATAGCAAGCTCCAGATGAAAGCAGTCTGCTTGTGTTAGCCAATGTTATAAAGCCCGGCTGTGCTGAAGTGCCTTCCTCCACCTCTACATCACTACACAACTTGAAATCAATACAGTTTTACTTAAACAGGCAAAAAAACCCCATACTAATTAAGTACCACAATAAATCTCTTAAATACTGCTGCACAATCTTCAGCTTTCCTTCAACTGCATTTCAAATGCACTTGTGAGTTGGTATTCTTCTAAAATACTATAAAGGCAATTAGAAATGGTAATGATCATGAAATCCATTTGTGTTAATTGGTAGTTTTCTACATGTAGAAGTCTGATGCTTATACATACCAGTTCCAGGCAGCTCTCAGCCACAGAACAGAGCCAAGCTTGCAATTACCCAAGAAGTTGCACAAAACAGGACACCTCATGGTTAGACTGTAGATGTAGTAAAATACACTCCTTATCTTCAAAGACATCTAAATAGAGTCTGATGTCCATCTTTTCCTCTCTCCCAGAGGCCAAATTTTACTAAATTTAAAGCCAGAGCTGTATCTCCTCACTCATCTTAAGCAAAATTTTGTGATAAAGCTCCACTTTTCTGCTCTTCATCTAGAATAATTCAGTACCAACTTTCAGGGCCTAAAATAAGGTGAGGTAAAACAACCTGAATAAAGCTCAGGTTATCTCCCCACACCTCTGCTCCAAGCTGGCACTTATCTATTCCACCTCCCCACATTCTTCATTTAGGTGAGCTGCTGTCTCCTACACACAGACTGATGCAATAAAAGCCCAGGATGTGGATGAAGCATGCAGCAGGAGCTGAAAAAGGTTTCAAATATTTTCTGATTTTCCCCACTGCACTTATATGAGGCACTTCCACAGGCTAACACATGGCAAGAAATACACATTCAGGTGCTACACACCCTCTTGAAGGCTTATTCACATTCAGTAAGCAGGCAAGCTAAAGACACAGATGTTTTTCCTTATCAGTTCTAGAGAACTGAGTTTTCATGATGGCAATTTCCTTGGCTGATAGCACAATCTACTGGACTTTTATTGCATTTCATGTCCTCATTCATTATGAACTGTATCTATTGTTTCTGTAGAATCAAAGGTACTACAAACTCTGGAGTAGCTCATCACAATCCACAGGCAGTGGAGCAAACACCACTGGTTGCTGCAACTCACAGTCTCTTAACAGCTGATCAAGAACATATATTCTCAGAAGAAGCACATACCTCCATGAATGATGAAAGGCATCCAGCTCACCACATTTCTTTGTATCCCTCTATATTCACATCAAATCAGGAAGAGGTTTTACAGTCTCATTCCTAATCAGTAAATTCATGTATTCTGGATGATTTGGAATATTTACTAGTTTGGGAAAACAAGCTTTAACAGTTCACTTATTTTCCCTTGTTATTCCATATTTAAATATGGGAAGTTGCCTCCCATATTTAAAAAAAAAAAGTGCTCTTTTCTGTTCTCCATCACTGACTCATCCAATAATTTGTTTTCTCACTGAGCATGGGCCATCAAACTTTGATGCATAAAGAGATGGCCTACTTGTACTTATTTCTGTCCTCCTGTATCAGGAGGAGAGCTAGAGGCTACTTTCCTTGTAACCCCATGTACATTTGATGAACACAGACCAGAAGCACTGTTTCTCTGCTACCTATCATTCATATCTCGATGGCTTTTTGTTTTGCTTTCTGACCAGCCAGTCTAGGGAGACAAATTAAAATGGAAAATGCATAACACTAGAGGCATTTAACCAGCTAAAAATACCATGGGAGGTTCAACAGACATAATTCCAACAAACAAGGTCCTATTTGATCATAAGAGAAGAAACTGCTCCAAAGGCTACATTCCAATTCTGTTATGCTGGTGTCAAGGAGAAATAATGACATTCAATCCACAAGATTTACTGTGCTTCCTCAGCAGTGCAGTACAGATCAGACACCGAGCCATCCAAATGCAGTTGTTGACCTCCCATTATTGCTCTTGGCCTCCAGAGTGCCCTTCATGAGTGAATGAAACAAAGTGAATGAGAGAACTATGTGATTGGGCTCACTGAAATCCCTGGCCTCTCCCTGTATCAGGAGAGTGAGGCTACAAAAGCATCAACATAAGACTCATCTGTGATTCAAAAGAGAAGAAAGTGAAAATCTTGAGTAAAACATCCTCAAAATAAATAAATATATAAGACAGTAGGAACGATCATGGCAAAGCTCATCACCAAGGACAGTAGAAATTATCAAGGCGAAGCTCATCATCTACGCCACATTTTAACAGTATATTTACCTCGTGATTCAAATCACCTGCATGATAGCTACATCCCCGTGAAAATTCATCAGTATGAAGCTCACTAAAGACACTACTAATCACAAGCTTGGCTGAACTCCATCACATCTCCAGTCTCTGGTCAATAGCCACAAAAACACACTCAAAGCCTTATTTCTACAGTGCAAAACTACTGTACAGAGTGTGAAGATCAGGTGAGAAAAGCATTTACCACGAAGAAATGGATATGATTGATCTTACCCTTAGCAGAGTAACCTCACAGGAAAAGATGGGGCCAGTTGCTCATGAAAGAGCAGGATCTCAGCAGCCAGGGCTCACCTTGCCATACCTAAGCTAAAGAGGCCTAAAAGTCATGGCCAGCTTCAGCCAGGAGTCCACACCACCAGAGTGATGCATGGAGAACGTGCCCAGTGAGAGCTCAGTCTGTAGGTCAGGGTCACTGAGGTTCACATCCAGGCACAAACAGAACTCGTGCTACCCCAGCCCAGCTTAGAGAAAGGGTGAAGGCCTTCCCCTAACCTTAAAACGGCTCCATGGGCGTGGGAGAAGACCCAGGTGAGGGTGGGCAGGGCCATTAAGGCTTAGCCGGACCTCAGGACTCTGTTAGTAACTCCTTCAGATTGGCCCCTGACAATGTTATACAATTGCTATAAGAACTGTTCCGCAGTCCACTGTTCCTGCTCTTTTTACAAACAATCATCTCCACAGCATGATAGCTTTCAGAAGGTTTAAGGAGATCAGAAAAGGCAGGGAGAGTTTAAATGATACCAAAGGTGTCTGTGTGTGAGGGATGGAGTGGGACACAAGGCCGCATCAAGAAAAAAAACCCTAAAGCCACCTATGGCTTTTAAACGTTTGGCTTTGTGCAGTGTAACTGCCTCACAGAACAAGGGCTTTACAGCAAGACTGCTTGGAAAGCAGTATACCTGGTTTTCTTCATGTGTTTGAGTTTAAAACCAGAGGAAAGGAGATTTTCCAGCCCACAGAGAGTAGCACAGAAGGCCGAGTTCGTTTGGTTTTTATGACTAGAAGGGCACCAGCCTTAACATCTGTTTGTACTGTGCAAACAAACAAACAAAATCTCTCATTAGACCACAGTAAGTAGGGGCTTCCAGAAGCTATCCGCCAGCAGCTGCCTCATGGAAACCCAGCAACCTGGGCTCCTATGCAAGCTGCTGCAAATCCCACCCAGATCATCAGGAAAACACTAAACACCTTCAGTAGAAAAACTGGTCTGCAAAGGCATACTGCATTTCACAGCAGCAAGCCTTTAATTTCCAGGTGGTAACCAACACAGCAAATGTAGTGTCATCAGGGCCTTGACAGTTTCCCTCTGCCTTTCTCTACCTGCACCAAACTAGATCACAAGAACAAAAGTGAAGGGGCAGCTGGCTGCTCTTTGTTTCAGGGGTACAGCTGTACAAAAAGGTTTTAAATCAGCTTTATTTCTTATGTATACTTAACATGTTGTAGCTTAGAAGATGGCAATTTCATGGGAGATTAGAGCAGTTTGGGTCATGTTTAATGAAAGCCATCTAAGATACACATTTTCTGCTTTCTTAAAGTGTAAAGGATTCCCAGCTCCACTGTTCTTCACTATTTAAATTGCTGACTAAATACTGCAACCTCTATGCCACTTTAATACCCTTTTCTCCTCCTCATTAATAATTGAACACTTTTCAGATCTGGAAATTATTGTATCTTAATCTGAACTGCAAGTTGATTTGTATTCACTGAAGCAAGCAGATAATCCATGAGAGCCTATGTTTAAAAATCACTGTTAGAGGCAGTGCAGCCAATGAAGATGGCTATATATGAAGGATAATCTCTGCCTGTGTTTCATCCATAGTGACTACAGCATGGTTACACAGCATCCCCTCCCTTAGGAACCCACAGGTCACATGATTTTAAGAGGCACAAATAAATAAATGGACACATAAACACAATGAATTGGACACCCAGCCTGGTAGCAGATTAAGCCAAGAAGGAATATTAAGTTGTTTGGGTTCCTATTTAAAAATAAATAAATTGAATCTCCCCATCAATCTGCTTAATGTCAGTCAGATTGACTTTAAGCAGATAAGAAGTGACTTAACCTCACAGGGTAGATTTCTTCCTATGGAACAGAGGTCACATCACACTTGGAAGATGACAAGTGAGTTCTTTAATTTCCTGCCCTGCCAAAGATCAGCAATGTGTTTGCTGGAAAGTGGAGGTGCTCCTTGTTTTTCTGCTTTGGATGCTCTGGGGCCATTCTGATGGGGGCCAGCAGCATAAAACCAGTGCTATTACATTGCACCGTGGTACTGTAAATATTTCCACATGGGGAGAAAGTCACCTCATTTTAGGCACCAGGGGATAATGGGGACTGCACTCAGCTGGTCTTTTGCCAGTTATCATGGGAAACCATCCTTCACAGATCCTCAAGCTACACATCGTCACCTGCCCTGTGAGTGCTGACAGAACCCAGTATGCAAAATGATTGTGTGCCATCACAGGCAGTTTCACTGCATCGCATTTTATTGCGTTGGTTTCTCTCTCCATTTCTTATACAGACCTTAAATTGGTTCGCACAGCTGAGCTTCCTCGGCCACATACCAGCCCCTGCAAGAGGTGATTTTTCACTTTGTGTTCAGATGTCACACATACATCACCTGCACCTGTGCCTGCCTGGGCTTAACCCTTGGGGTCCCGACTCTTCCCAAGGCTGAGCATCCCTTTCTCATTTGTTCACTACTCTATGCAAGATGAACATATGCAGTGTGTACCTCATGTGTATCCCCATTAGTTTTACTCTCCTTTATCTTCATTCCCAGCTGAAATGAATAAGCACTGAGCCCAGAGTGGAAGTTTTGTAATGGTTATTGTGGCCTTTAAATGTTTCATTTCCTGAGGCACAATTTTCTTATTCTGTGACAGAAGTATTTCTTTCATTGCTGTTGACAGCTCTGTCCACAAAATCAAACCTCCTCAAATATGTCGTGCAGTTACATTTTCTTTTGTTGATGACAGCTGATGGTCCAAAAAAAAAAAAATTAAAAATTAAGAGATCATCACAATCCAACATAAACCATTAACATAGTTGATGTGTTTCTGATAGTGGTGTTAGGCTGGCTGGATGCCCTCAGTGCCTGCCAGAACAAGAGCCAAAACAGTTGTGCCATCCAGACTGTCTTCTCAGCTGTGCTAAGATTCTCTGGCAATGAACCTGGTTTGGGCATATCTGCCCCCAGGGGACGTGAGCTCCATCTGACAGTGGGCTCATTCAGGGAGTGATAGGAACCCACTGCTCTGCAAGTTCTCCCAACCCACCGCCCTTCACCAGCGTTGGATGCTGGAAGCACAGCTGCATTAAGGGCACTGGAGATGTGCTCACATATAGGGTTTTCCAGTGTGGTCTCCACTACTCCGACTGTTAAGAGTTTGTATCAGCAAGCTTCTAAATTGCTCTAGTCTGCAGGGAGCAGCACAGGGAAAGCACTACATAGTATTAGACAAGAGAGCTGGGAATTGTGGGGGAAGGTCAGCAGACAAGCTGCTGGGAATGGGGACATTCTAGGCCCAGCAGAAACAGAAGACTTACTCATAAAAAAAATAATAAAAAAAAAGAACAATTTGTGACCAGAAGTAGCCAATTTGAAGAAGTGTACACAACTGCAGCATCACGCTGATTTCCTTCCCCTGGATGTGATACCCACTGTGGCATTTCTTGGGGATGTTTTTTTCAGTTAGTGCTCAAACCTTTGGTGCCCTCGTGCAAAACTCTTACTTTGAATCCTCGGAAATCTTTTGCACATCTCATTTGAGTTCATGTCTGAAGTGCAGTGGCCCAACTGTAAATGCTTCAAAAGTGCACCGAACTGGAGAGTGCAATAGGAAACAGAGGTGTGGGAGCTGTGCTGGCAGCTGCATGTGATCTATCCATCACAGAGCATCTGCTGGTGGTCCGGGCAGCGAGTGTCCCTGCTCCCAGTGCTGCTTCTGTGCCAGTGATTGGAGTAAGGATTGAGAAATGCAAAAGTCCCACTGCCATGAATATTCATGTGAAGCCTGAAGCTTGCTTGGTGTGTTTGTGTGCACTCAGTGTCTGTTTCTTGCTGGACGCGCTGGCAAATGATCGACCTTCTGGCAAACACAGGAGAGAGAGCACTCTCTGATATTATTCCCATTGCACCTAGGAGTTACACCTAGAAGGAGCACAACCTCTGCCCCAAGAAACTCACGTGCTAATGCAGGAAAACAAGAATCAGATGGGGGAAGCTCAGGCAAAAGAGAAGCTCTTGTGGTGACGGTGATGGTAGCATGACCAATGGGATCACATTGTTTGCAGACCTGGTCACACCGTGGCATTGGTCAGGTGGCCGTGCAGTTGGGAGAAGGCTCAGGGATGTTGGCTGGAGAAGTGGGTGGCAAAGGCTGCAGAGTGAGCTGCAGGGGCTGAGTGAGACAGCGCAGCTGTGGCATTACAGCAACAGCAGTTGGAGTTGCACTGGGCCAGCAGGTCTGCTCCTGCAATCTGTGGGGCCAGTCAGAAAGGGCTGAAATTTGAATTTCAAATGTCAAACATCCACAGTGACTCGGTCACCAGGAAATTACGGAGCGAGAAACATTTGTGAAAATCATTTGGTAGCGTTTGAACAATCGCTGTGCAACATTTGGGTAAGAGCTCAACCTGTCCTTGGGCAATTTGCAGGTGGAAAGGAATGAATTAATTATTCCCTGGGATTTTGTTTTTGCTGTTTCACAACTGTTCCGCTGAAATTCCAAACCACTTCTTTTTGTTTCTCATCTTAACAAAAGAAATATGGTTCTGAGCTAATGCAGCTAGGAAATGTGCTCAGTGATAAATCTCTTCTATTGAAAACTATGTGATGTGTCTTCAATTACTGAGTCTTTGGTGAATGAAGAACTGTTGCTTCCCTGTCCCCGCAGACATCAGGCAGGAGATAGTCCCAGTGCCACGGTTCTGAGCTTAGCAAACCAGGGATTCATTTCTATTTATGCACAAAAACAAAACAAAACAAAACCAAAAAGCTCGACACTTTCTTGCCGTAAAAATTCAATTGTTTACAATGTCTTGAAGGTGGGAAAGTAATAACACAGAGCAGAACACCAGCTAGTGTGAGCGTGGAAATTTCCATCAGCGAGGTTCCCTTGGATGGCAGGGACATGATTTGTGGCTGGATGAATAAATACAGCGAAAGCTCTCGACTTGCATGCTTGAGGAGCAGGATTGCCCCCTTCTCCCCCTCCCTTCTCTATCCCCACTGTACTTGATACGTGTTTAATTTCAAAGGTCCTCCAGGGCCTGGCCTCTGGCACCGTGACTGAAATGAAATGTTCTGGTCAGAATGGAGCAGAGGGGATGGGGACAAAGCCCGCAGGCTGAGCCCGGCTCCCAGGCTGTCACCGCTCCACCGTGACGGACGCAGACAGCTAATTAACAGTAGACGCAAATAATTAACGTCTGTGAAGCCAGACAGCTTTGCCTCAGGACCTCAAGGAGCGGAGCAGCCGGTGGCTGCGTGACAAATGCTGCTCTCCAGCAGCCAGAGTGCTGTGGAGGGCAGATACTGCTGCTGCCGTGCTTGTGATAGGCGTCGGGATTTTGTCCACGGCAAATGCCAGCACGATAGTTTAGTTTTGTAGATGCTGATGGTGTTTTTATGGCAGAAACCAGTGCTGCCCTCTTTATTTCTTTCTACTATTAATCATAACAAAAGACGCCTGTTGAAAAGCTCTGGCAATGCAATGCCTGCCCCAGCCCCTCCTTCCCGTGAAGGCGATTCAAGACCTGACCAACGCGTTTGCATCAAAATGAATGGCTCACCACCCCCAAGCAGGGATACCGATGCAAGGCTGGGATGTCTCGAGGTCACGTGATGTTTTTGGGGGGGCAGAAATTCTTTCCCATCACCACTTTGCTGTGGGGGAACCCATGGTTGCTCCCCAAAAGCCAAGCGTGGGCTTTCAGTGACTGCTATGGCACACTTCTGACCTCTGCTTCCTGCACACCCCACTGCCTCGGCAGATGGGCCTTCAGACTTTACAGCTTTCATGGTGCAATGCCTCACAGAGAAATTTCAATAAATTACAGCCTTGTAAGGCAGGGAATGTTTAGGTTTGCTGTTAGATAATGTGAAGTTATGTCCTTAAAGCTTTATTAATCAATATGGATACACAAGCTGTCACTGGGAGGGCGCACTGTGGGCACCAGAGGTCAGAGATGCGGATTCAGCACTCCATTAAGTTATTTATCCTCAAATTGGTTGGGATCTGTGCATGATGGGGAGGGGAGATGTTTTTCCCCCTCCCTTCAGTAGACAGGACAGGATTGTGACGAAGCTGACTTTGCTGCCCAATTGCCTTCTTCCAGTGCAAAGCAATAGGGCTTTCAGCTGGGCTGGTAAATGATATCCCTAAATCTTAACTGCATGGTAGTACTGTTGGAGTACAAATAGCTCATGATGATATAATGTAGAAAAGTGAATTTTCATTAGTTTGCAAATAGCTTATAAGACCAGAGGAGTAAATACGCTTTTCTCACATGCTGAACACTTGGAATATTTGCATATTTCAGTAATGACGATATTTTTATGTGCTGTATCTTTACTTGTGGTTATAAATCCATAACACAGCTCAAGGTTTAATTTCCCCAAAATGTGATGTGCTTCAGGTTTTCCGAGTTATGATTGTGCACCTGCAATTTGTTAAGCAACCCAGCCAACTCATTTTGCATTTCATAATCACCGTCTTTGCATGACCTTCTTGGTCTGATGGCTCAAACATGGTTAATAAATTATCAGAGGAGATTATATTATTGAGAGAGGAGCTCTGTAATTAGTTCAAAGAGTGCTTAGAATTGAGGTGGTTGGTGTCTGCTGGAATTAGAAGGGGGAATGTTATCAGTGAAACTTCATCAGAGGAAGGGAAAGCACTCACAAAATGAAGACTCAGGATACATTCAGATCTAAAAATAAGTCTGGATTGGTTGCAGTTGATAACTCTTCCTGTAGGTTTCAGCTGTCAGATGCTGCAAGGACCCATACCTTCAAGATTTAGAAAAGGACCAGGACCTTTCCAGCCCCTGTGCTGCAGCAGTGAGCATGGTAGCACAAGGCAGGGTGGATCTGTATTTTTAACTGTAATGCTTTGGGCTGCCGTTCTAAACCCAACCAACGAGCTGTAAGTCTTAAAGAAATAAATGTTATTAGTGAGCTAATAAATGATAGCAGCGTAGCAGAAAAAGCCATCCGTTCTCATCCATGATACTTCTCAGCTTCAAACATATTTTATTACTTTTAGAGTATTCAATCTTCATCACAAATCGTTTGGTGGCAGTTTAATCAATACATCAAAATTGTGCACGATTCCTTCTACTTAGTGAACAGCTTGCATCAGGAGTGCTTTCTGGGTAGTATGGAATTGGGCAGATAATTAAATCTAAGATCTAGTGATGGAAATACTTACGAAAGAATCTCATTATTTTCCTTACAATTTATCTACGTTGCCTAGCTTCAGTGTGTTGAATATCTTTAATCAGAGGACTGTCTGAAAAAAAAGAGGGACCTAAAAATAAGTCTAATCCCATCTCCAAGGTGCAGATGGCCCTGTACTCCAGAAGCATTCCTTCTTTTGTGTCAAATAAATTTGATACTTCCTCTTCTCCCTGCACTATTTGGGAATGTTTCTCAAATCCTGTTTTCTTCACTTCGGAGACAAAACTCCAAAGTTAATTCAGAAATGAGTTCCTCTTCCTTCTATTTTTTTTCTCCTCCTCTCTTCATTTTCATCTCCTGCAGCCTCAGTGCAGATTAGAAACCCTGTTATGTAAGGACCAAAATGAATGTAATCAACCATGGGACAGTTATTTGTGAGAAAGAGCCTTTATTTTTACATTTCTTCTCCCTCAGGATGTAAGAGTGTACCATCCCAGTATGGCCTCCTGAAGGAAGAAATCCCAGTTACAGAATGCAGCTCTCAGATGTCAGATGGCAGCACGCCATTGCATGAGATCTGCAGCCCCATGTCTTCCTTCCAGACACAAATATGGTGGGATATGCATGCACTTACAGGCACTGGGGCATTTAACCATGTGTGAACTGGACATGGGGTATAATACACTGGATGTATTTTTTAGTGAATTTAAAGCATGGCTCTGTGCTGGGTAAGCAGGGTTTCCCTGAGCACTCCTGACACAGCTGGCAGAGAGATCCCTCCTGTTCTCACAGACAGCAATGGGATAATGGTTCATTTAGGTTATATATACCAGTACAAGCCATGTGCTGATAGAGGGATTTAATAGTGAATAGAGCCAAAGTAGCACCTCATCAGGGAAGGCGTATGTCAGCATGAGTTATGCACTGCCTCCGTACCTGTCTCCAGCAACACATCCTTCGGCACGATGTGAGTCACTTACACAACTGTAATCTATCCTTCCTTCTACACAGGGGCAAATAAGCAATGTGTATTAGCCTTTCACTAGGACTTCATGAAGCTGTCACTGACTTAATGAAATTGCCATCTTCCCACTGACTTCAATGAGAGATGGGCTGGGGCCAGCTGTCAAGCAGCCATCAAATTACAGTAATCCCATTCCTCTTATTATCACATTTCTTCTCGTGTTTTTAAAGGTGATGAAGAACATGAGCAACCGAATTCTTCTGAGATCGGGTCACTCACTTGCATGCAATTTTCCTCTGCTCTTAGAGCATTTTTCCTTTCAGCCCCAGGGAAGAAGCCAGCAGAGAGCAGTGACAATTTTTTTTTGCAATGTGTTTCATTTTTTAACATATCAGAGGATGTGTGGTAAGAAAGCTTAGCAATAACCCTGGCACGTGATACACAGGCAACCTCCAGCTGTGATGGCATGTGCTGCGTTATAATAGTCTTCTGCCCTGACATATTATGTGCAGCAAGATGTTGCTCATCTCAGAAGGCACAGATACTGTTGTAATGTGCCTAAATTATTCTACAAGCATGACAAGGCTCCTGGGGTGGGAGGAGTGCTGTTGGTTTATTTGGTGCTCTGCTTTTGGTAGGAAACTATTTCCATCCCCTTTTGTATTTGCTGCTCATCCAGTGCTGTGAGCACAGTGGGAACAAGCCATGTGTCAGCCTATTGCCTTGGGCTCCTCCATCCCTCACACAGTATCAGGTGGTGCAGATGCTGTGCTGGTGGCAATGGGAAGCTTCGGCAGCTGCATGCTGGGCTAGGAACATCTTTGCCTTCCTCAAATCATCTGTCATGGGAGCTAGAATTAAGCTGGTAAATGTGTTCCATCAGAACTGGATGTTTTACCCCCAAAATAGGCTCCTAGGACTTCATCATTTGGCAGAAAATTGAGGGCTTTCAAATAAAAAACAGATTCTCCCTCCTCCCCCAAAACTTGTGCCAAAATCAAAGTCTTTGATTACAAAGCAGCACCAGGGCCTGCTCCAGCCTTTGCTCCTCAGGGCTCCCCTTTCCCATGAAGTAGATCTGCTTCCTGCAGCTGCATTTCCACACCAGCTTCATCTTGTAGTCAGAACTGCTTTCACTTTTCCTTGCTGTGTTTCAAAACACCATTTCACAGCGACCTCCACTTTGTCCAAGGGAGAGCCTGTGGACCCCTTTCCGTGCTTGCTCTTTTTCGACAGTGGGATAGCATTCATCCAGATATCCAGACATCACATCACTATGTTCTTTGGCCTCAACAGGATGATTTCAGCAAGACATTTTATTCTCTGGCTTATAAAGTCTATCGTGAGGTCAAATTATGAACGGTGCATGCATGGCAGCGTTGGACTCAGAGCAGGTTGGGTGCCTCTTTCTACCCTGCACACCTTTCAGTTGAATTTGAGCTCTCAGCATTCTCCTGAGAAACAGAGTTGCTGTGCTCATGGACTCAGCAAACCTCACTTCGTAACTTGAGGAGTCCGCTGAGAGCACAGGAGCAGCAGTTGGGAGGAAAACGCCACTTCGGAGCTGTGAGATTATTTCCAGCCTTGTCAGATGAAACCAACAAAATAGAATGGATTATAAAGAGGAGCTACAAAGCTGAGATTCATAACCCAACAGATTATGCACAACCAATCCATTTTGGCTATGTATTATTCATCACTATTACATTCTTCTGGCATTTGGTGAGTTCTACATACAAAATGTGAGCGCAGAAGAGTGTTGTTTGTTTTTTTCTTTCCCTGGGCTTTGCTGTGTGAAGAGAAGATGTTATCATTTGAAGGGATCCTGCATAGCTAGACAACACAGATGAAAAATGAGCAAGCTTGTCCTGTTGGAGTCCGTGAATTGTTTTATATATGAAAATCAGGCGAATAATTAATTATAAAGCGAATTGCCCTTGCTTCACACAGTGAGGCATTTTGACATTTGTGCTGGCAGTTTCCCAATGAAATGCAAATATTTGGGTGGCATTTGAGGGTAAATCAAGTCAGGCGCTCCCAGGGCCGTACAGTTCTAATTTCTATGAATGCAGATGGTCCTCTTCCCTCCAGGCATCAGAGCAGAGCAAATCCATTCTACTTTTTAAGAGTAAGCCTCCCTTACAAGCAGCAGCTCACGACATTGCCAGGGGCGGTGTGTAATGCACATCACAGGTACCAAGTACAAAGGTTATCTGCTTTGTCTGTAATCTTTTTACTGCATGAAAGCAGATCCTTAAGCACTTGTGGGGATTTCCAGCCCAGCACACGGAGGGTGGTGAAAGTCTCCCCTGGCTGGGCAGAGCTGGGGAACGCTCCACTGCTTTTGGCAGCAGCATGCAGCACTGGGACCCAGGGCAGGCTGGAGCAGTGCACTGTGTAACGATTGCTCAGGTGAGTTTTTAGGGTGGTAGCAGTCATCTCCTTTGCAGAACAAAGCTGAATTTCAGCCCAAACTGGTATTTCTTTGGCAAGTGTGCACTAAGGGGAGCTGACCATTTGCCATCTGCAAAGATGCTCATTTCAGTGTGCAGATTGCATAGAAACAGTGTAAACTCTGCACTCTGCATCACTAATGCAATGGCCCCAAAATCTCATCCTGTGGACCTGCCAAGATTTGGGGGCTCCTTTCAGTGGGAACAACCTCGCTTTTTTATTTTATTGTTAGAATAAAAACCACTGAAGTATTAAGTACATTTGCTGAAGATGCCAGGAAATAACTGTCTGACTTTTTATTTCTGCAAAAGCCAACAAGATTCCTTGCAGATGCATCACAAATATGTACAAGTAATAATTTATGCTAAGGCTTGGGGAGGAGGAGGCGTGACTATGGAGTCACTGTGAGCTCCCAGGCAATAGCATGATATGGGCAAAGATGCAAAGAATCAGAGAATCAAAGAATCATTGCAATTGGAAAAGACCTCTAAGGTCACCTAGTCCAACCATCAACCCATCACCACCATGCCTGCTACACTATTTACATAGGCTGTATGGGAGTAAGAAGTGACACAAATAATTCCTCCTTTTAGAGACAGGAAACAGGCAGAAAGGCATCAAATCCATGCTATTGTCTGTCCCTGGCCAAACAAAGGCTTGGGCCCTTCAGGGTGCAAAACAAGAACCCCGTGCACAATCAGCCTCAGCTTCTCTCTGTCATGAAATAATTCAGAAAGTTAACATAATTGCTCAGCAGATTATTTGCTGTTGTAGCTAGTGGCCAGTGACTGCAGGAGATTTCAGGGCATTCCTCTCTGCTGGAGGATCTGCAGCATTTTCCATTTGCCTGAGGGATGCATACAGGATTTGACTTTCCAGACAGTTTTGCGCTTAAAATACCTCCTTGCACAGATTAAAGTACTTACTCCTGATTTAGCAAAGACCCCTTGAAATGCTGGATGGAAGACAACATGGTTTTCATTCAGCTTCATCTGCTGGCTTAATTGGGGGGGAATTATAGGTTGGCCTGATGGGAATTGGTGTTAACTTCAGGGTTCAGTTTCCTTCTCTCATTGATGGATGGTGGATGCTCAGAGCCTGTCCTGCTCAGTTATGCTACAAACGTGAAGCCTGGGAAATTCTGGAGGAGAAAACAGCATTGAACACAGCTGTGCAGTTAGACATTTCCGAATTTGCTGTGCCGAGGGGCAGCAGCTCCCATCCATTAAGGCTCAATTTTCTCACTTCCCATGTAGTGTTGGAGTTCTACATTTCACACAAAATGAGAGCCAGAGCATCTCAACCTGCCTGGTTCCACATGGGCTAAGAGAAAGAAAAGACATTCATTTAACAGATACATATATATATAATAGGATGAGTATTTTTGACTCGAAATCCCTTTGAAACATACTTTTATAATCAAGAGATATTCCCAGCTATGCCAGGAGCTCTTCCTCTCTCCTATCAGAGCACTGAAAGCCACTCTCAGGAGTGTATAGGAAGGAGGAACAAATGATTTATGACTCTTTTTCAAGTTCAGCTTCTTCCTGGTATGTGAAATCTGTCAGCTCTTTTTAAGGACTTTATCACTCCTCCAGACTGATAAATACTTTGTGCAAGAAATGAAGACATGAATCTTGTAATGCTTAAAATGACCGGGCATGTTTTATATCCTAAGTAAGAAATGCAAAGATTACAACATTTTGGGGTGAATAAGTAATGTAGTTGCCCATCCTGGACAACACAAATGCTTGTTTTCCATCGCACTGCTGTTTTACTGACAGTGTGCTGGCCTGGCCAAAGGCAGAGAGAAGTGCTGCTGAGGAAGATGAAGGTGCACTTCCAATGCTGAAGTGAAGGAAGCACTTTCTGTGCTGGAAGAAGCACCGCTGCAGTGTAACAGATATGGTCAGATCTAACCTCACCTCTCACACTACACTTTAGTGACATAAACCAGCCGTATTTAGCCACTGGGAAATCTAAAGGAGGTAGTTTTTACATATAGAGTGGAGAAGAGAGACGCAGAAAGAGAAAAAGAAAGTGAGAATAAACTATAAAAAAATAAAAGGAGCACAGCAACACACGTTGCTGTTTATAGGTAATTTATAGCTTTAAATGCTATTGTCATTTGGTAAAACTCCCATCCGATTTATTTCACTGGGCCAGATCTGGTGTGTTTTTTTTTCCAAGCAATTCCATTTTATCAATAGTGCGCGAAGTATTACAAATACTTTTGGCAGGAATATACAGTGATGTGATAGCAAACACTGCATTACTAACCCCAGTAATGGAGGAAAAACCTCCTTCTATTGTGAGAGCAGGCAGCAATATAACACAGATTTTCCCCTAAGGAATAGATCGCACTCTTACAACAAAAGCGCTGTGGAAGTCTTTGTTCTGCTCCCTAAGGACTCTATGAATTGTCACACAATCTATGCAGATCAGCCATTCTTTCTGATAAGCAGACTGTGCTTCTGTGAAAGCTAGCTGATGCTTGAATAGCATGACAATAATAATAACAGAGAGGTGGGTTTGATCATTTTGAAAACAATATATATATATATTTTTTTTTCTGAGAAGCAAAGAGTCTTCACATCGCACAGGAGGCCCAGCTGAATTTGGTGAGCCTCTCTGACTTCAGCTAGACCCAAGGAGATGTAAAGTTCAGGGAGGCCTCTAAATACCTTTGGAAAGTAGATTTTGACAGTAGATTTTCAGTGCTTTCCAGATGCACTCTCTGTTTTCTTCAGTTTTAGGTGGACTGTTAATGTCCGAATTCTATTTTGTGGAGATACACATCAGCATCCCATACATTTGGGAACTTTTGCTATATTAATACCCACAGCACATGTTTAATGTTCACCATCTGATTAAGACATCCTCTCTCTTTCTAGATAGAGAACAGCAGGCACTGGTGCTGCCTGTTATTCCTTACACTTATCCCAAGCAAAGTGCCTGCTTGTGACCACTGCTGGAATTACTGGACGTGCAGACCTACAGTGGTGAAACACCCAGGGTGGCTTCTGAAAGGTGCTTCCCAAAGGTATTTTTATAGAAATGGACAAACAGGATCTTGATGGTCATAGAACATAGCATCAATTCATTGTAATAACTCAAAGTCACAGCTAGGTAATCATTAGGGCAGTGATCAGTGGTCATATTTGTTCATAATAGATAAAAAAAGGTGATTTCCTTTGATAGATTTCTTGTAACGATGGGCTGCATGTTGGAAATGTTTGAATAGGTTAAGTTGGCTCATGTGTGTTTTAATCCAACCAAGAACAGCCTGTCTGGGGTAAAATATATGGAGATAAAGGGAGAACCAAAAAGGCAAGATGTGTCCTTCCACTACAGCTATGCCCTGTGCCATCAGGCTGGGGAATTTGCCTTTTGTGTGAGCACGGGGCTGGGGACTGCATCTGCTTCTCCCTGCCCATCATTAGCATTCCCCTCCCGCTCCAGCACCAAAGTGGAGCTGTAATTAAAATTCAATGTGACAGAGCATGTCAAATGCAAAGGGTCCCCTTTGCACAAATCTTTGCTAAGCTCCTGTTCATTTTGTAGTTGAATCAGTTGTGTGTGCTGCTTTCTCAGAACACGTTAACAGGAACAGATTGGATTTTCATGATATCCTGTGGCAATTTTTGTTTAGCTCATTTTCTTGCCCATTAAACACCGTAGATGTATTGCTTGTCTCTTCCTCATAGAAACAAAGCAATGCTCCATTAATTATTTCTGTTCAGAGCCTGGATCACTCAGCATAACAGAACATTGCCCCTGGAGTGGGGGCAGTTCCCCCAGGGCCACCACCCCTCTGCAGATGGGAGGGCACTGCCAACAGAAGTTTTTCCAGAGGACAGCTTCTCAGGGTGGAAACCTCTCCTGGTTTCACCTGAATGACTACAGATTCAAGAAATACAGGCAATGCTTCAGCAAAGGGGTCCTGAGATGATGCTTGTGTTACATGAAGAGCTTGCCAAGGAGATCTGGAGTGCTGCCCAGGGGAGACACCAGACACCTGAGCTGCACGAGCTCCTGCAGCATGCCTAGATAATGTGAAATGAAAAAGCAAAGGGAGTACAGCGAGAAAGGAACATGCAGGGCAGGGGGAGGATGGAGCAGGTGCCAAGGGGGATTCTAAAGCAATAACAATCTCATACTGTGAGCAAAAGCCCCAGAGAGGTGGGGGGGACCCTGAGGTGTAGCAGATCCATCCCCACCTCTGGAGGTATTCTCCCTGAGCTCATCTGGGCAGACCAATGGTGCTTGGGCAGGGATGGTAATCAAGGCCATAACATCCCTGGAAAGCAGGAGAGATGTCAAATCTGATGGAGCGATCATATAGTTAATGAGAACAAGCTGTGCCTTGTTGGCTGGTGCTGTGGGCAGGCACTAGCAGGCATTATAGCTGGCAGGCTGCCTTAGAGAGATGTTTCACCAGCTCTGTCGAGTGGCAGTTTTCTGTAGTATTGCATCGAGGCATTATGCATTGTGTCAGGAAGAGAAGATCCAGCTGGGATCCTCCCCTCTACTTCTAAGGAGATGTCGACCTGTAAGCCACCCCATGGTGCAGCTTCGTTACTACATGAGTTTTGGCTTAAACAGTAAAAAGGGGATTATGAATGAAGTGGCTATGTCTCCAGGTCTTCTGTTCCTGAATTTAGTCATTGTTTGAGTTTAGGAAGCTTCCCAGGGTGCAGACTTCTTATTGCATATTCATAAAGGAAAATGTTGCATTGTTCTTTTTGAGATATGTGAATTCAGTGGTAGCCGACGTTCCTAATTGGGATTTCTTCAAGCCTTCCCCACTTGGGTGTGGATCTACTGAAGTCTAGGGGCCTAAGGATTCAGATAGGCTATTAAGTATCCCTGAGGCTGTTGCCTTCCTCAAGCAGCAAACCTGCTATTGTGTTAAAATGACACTTTCCCGCCTGGGGTAGGAGGGGAAATGGTCACCACCCTCCAGAGCAGATGTCTGTTCTGCATTTTCTCGGCTGGACTCTCCCCTGACTCTTCCCGAGCATTCCTGTGGCACTTCCAAAGAGTAACCACATACTTTGTATGCTGCGGCTGCTGTCACCCACTTCATGTCAGCCTCACACCCCAAAATAACCCCTGATGTCTGCGCTGTGACTTACCCTGCCTCTGCTAAGGCTGGAGAACTTAATGCTGTTCAAAATTAATGGCAGGGAGGTTAGGGTTTTGGAAGTCCTGGCTGTGATATTTTAATTACAGTTCCCCTATTAGTGCTTGGATTGTGAGAGATAGCACAGGGCATGCTGAGCTCCCACAGCTGCTGGAGGAAGCTTCCACCCACTGATGGGGCTCATCCTCTGAGCTCAGCCTCCTTCCTCCATACAGACATCAGCCTTAGCAAGGAGCAAAGCATTTCACTGAAGCATAGAAATGTCTGAAAAATGGGTAGGACTACAAGTTTGGTGCATGCTCTCTCATCTACAAGAAGAGATGGCTGCTCCACCCAAGATCCCTTCCCCTTGCAGTTCATGCTAAAGGCTGCTGGAGCTTAGTACAGCTCACTGCCTGTTTGGCTCCGAGTGGTTTGGTTCAAAACCTCTCCTTGCCAGGTTCTGACAGCAATCCAGAGTTGCAAAGGGAGCGTGGCAGTGTGCAAGGTGTGTGCAAGGCTTCTCTGTTAAACTGGAGGAACTCTTAACTCTCCTTACTGCTTCTCAAAATGTGATCAAGCATCATTCTACAGGCAGTAAAACCTGGTGTCAGCAGCACCAAAGTCATTAATTTTACACACCCAGGCTAGCAAATAAGTACACACACCCTCATACTTGGGATGGAATAATACATACCAGCTGTATTTTAAAGTCTAGCTGGATTTGGACATTATTAAGATATAAGCCAAATCCAGGAAATTACCTTGCTAACAGCTCATTGAAGATTTCCATATATGGTGCTTATTACTGTTATTACAAATGAATTCATAGGAAATTTAATTAAAGTTCACAAAAAGAAACAAATGGTTTTTTATCTATTAAGCACACTGGCCAAGTTCACTTTTGGCATATTTCCTTGTCACATAAAGGTTTTCAGTACATTATTTTACTCTGAGTAATCTTGTTACTAAATTAAGCCTTAGGGTCAACATCATCTTGCTGTAGCCCGTATAAAACGTTGATAACTTCACTACGCAGCACCCGTAGGCAACAGTAATTTAAACATAAAAGTTGCCATTCTCAAATAGCATTTGGGTAAAGATTAGAGCCACAGACATGGAAATAAATGTATTTCAGAAGTGATATACCATCTAGCATCTCTTCTAGGTAGTCAAAGCCTCCCCTGATGTGATGGCAGAACCCAAGCATATCTCACCAAGTATGGTTATGTCTCCCTGGCCCCAAATCCAGCCCAGTTCAGGGCTTGAACTCTGTCCCTGGAGCATACCCCCTTTCTCTGGCATCACCTACCTACTTCCACAACAGAGACTGTGCTAAAGTGATAAGAATAACAACATGGATCAGTGACAGACAGGGCTAATCATTTATGCTCCACCCTCTGGTCCTTCAAGCCATGAGGAATGATGCAGGGGAGAATGGGCATAGTTTGATGAAGTAGCAAATCCACCGTTGCTTGTTTAGGGAAGAAGAGAGCATGGCCATAAATCCAGAGTCAGTGCTTATCTGCGAAAGGAATGTTACAAACAAGTGCCACGTCCTCTGCTTTGTGCTCCCTGGTATCGTGTTGGAACTTGTAATCTTTTCAGAGGAGGAGAAGGGGAATTTGATTTAGTAATGTAGATAAAAATAACACTGGGCATGAGAAACATTCTTCCTAAATCCTGTTATGAGCCAGCAGCTACCTTTTCATGAATCTAAGCTGACTCCTTGCATTTCAGCAAAATCTTTCTTCAGTGCATGAATCAGATCACACAGATCTGTTTGCTGGGCTGGAAGGGAAATTAACAAATATTTACTCAAAATGAGCATTTCCATTTCATTTTCCACCATTGTTCTGCAAGTGTAGGCTGGTCTAGCTTAGAATCCATGCTAGAGAAAGGGGTTTGTGCTAAGACAAAATACCCCTGCCAAAGCATTTGACAGCTTTAAAACCATACAGAAATGGATGCAGAAATGTTTGCTAGGTAAACAGCAACTTGAAATGGGTGTTCAGGCAGTGCTTTTGCTCCTTGAGAGATTTAAACTGATTGTCAAATGCTCTCTGGGGATATGGGGATAACTCGGGAACCTTATTCCTGAAACTCTGTCCCCCCGCTTGTACCCTTTCACCCCAAGCAGGCTGTAGGATGTGCACCTTTCAGTGCACCCCAGCTGCCCCTCTAGCCAGGGGATGACGTTGCCTAAAACCACTCTTACCTGATCCTGTCCTCTAGGGCTGGGAAATGCTATGGAGTGGGAGCAGTACCCCTGTCAGACTGCTGCATTGCTGGTGATGTCATAAGTGAGTGCAGGTGTATCCCTGTGGTCAGAGACAGGTGGGCAACGTGCTGTATTTAACTCTTGCTGTATTTAACTTCAAGGCAGACAGCTTTGCAGAGGGCATCACTGTGTCTAGCCCTCCTGGGCTGATTTACAGCAGCTCAAGTGTGCATGTACCAAATGGTCACCAGCCTCCAAAGCTCTTTCCCAAGGTCCCTCTCAGAGTGCGAGACAAACTGTTCTGAGTTTGGAGTTATGCTATAGAGCAGCGGAATTTGCTTGCTGGCCGTAAGGTAAGGCTTTTAGGAATCCAGGCACAGCTGAATGCCTGCTTTCCCGAGGGAAAAGCTGGAGCCCTATTGATGCCAGCCGGACCCTACTGATGCCAGCCGGACCCTATTGACGCCAGCCCGGCCCAGCAGCGAGGCGGCAGCGCCCCCTGCTGGGCACACCGGGCAGCAGTCAGAGAGGAGCGCAGAAACCTTTGTTTGGAGGGGAAATTTTATCGTTGCTTCAGTGATAATTAACGTTCCTGCGGCCGATTGCAGCGAAAAGTTGCGTTTAGAAGAGTGCTCTCAGCTTCTGCTGGGATTTGGGGTTAAACGTGGGTATTGGAGCTTAACGGAACAGCTCATGGGTGCCTCGGTGCGCAGCGATGGGCTGAGCTGGTGCTCAGAGTTGGATGCTAACTCGATCATCTGTCTGCTGTGCTAAAATGGGAACTGTCAAGTTTCCACAGAGCCTCTGTGGCATTTGAAGTGCCACGGAGGGGTAAAGGGAAATACCCTGGGGAAATGCCCTAGTTCCCTAGTTGGTCAAAAGCTCCCATTTGATCCTATGAAAACAGGACGTTCAGGTGGGACCTCAGCATCTGAAAGCTATAGGGCAGATGGATTTTTGGGTGGTGGCTGTAATGCGAGTTAGGAGGTCTTCAACTGAGAGGATGGCCTCTGCTGCACTGTGCTGAGAGCTGTCTGGAAAACTCTGCTGCCCTTTTCCTCCCTGTAACTGGTATACTGTTTTCACGCAAAAGAATGGAAAATTGAGCAATGTGCTGAAGGCTTGATCCAAAGCATATTGGCTTCAAAGCCCATCCCAGAAATCTGGCTTCAGAGGAATTTGGATTCAAATAATCTCATCCAAATAATCTTCACATCGAACAATACTAGAAAACAAATGTATTTTTCAGTAAACGTAAAGGATAGTGTCAGACAGGTGCAACAAACACCTGAAAACCTGGATGGAGTCTTGGGCTGATCTTGCCATTGCAAAATGCCATGGAAATAGTGGTGTTGACAGGACAGCAACACTTCACCTCAGTGAGACCTGCAGATGTGATAACTAAAAAATTTCTAGAAAGTGTGTATTGCCTCCTTAAAACCTTCTCTCTGGGAAGAGCAGAGGTGTTGACTGTGCCTGTGGAGCAGATGAAGCACTGTTGGTGTCCTCCCTTGCACACTCAGATGTCTCTGTAGCTGGCTATGCTCAGAGGGCCTTGGCCCCACTCCATCTTGCACAATGCCTGCAAGCAGAGAGCAGATGCGTGTAAGGAGACACCCAGAGCAGCCTGCTTGTCACAACTGTTTTTCAACAAGGCTGCTCTGCACCCAGCAAGGGTAGCCCCGGGGCTGTTTGGCCTGTCCAAGAATGCGTGCTTCCAGTAAACTCTGCTCAGGAGAGGAAGGCATGTTTAGAAAACACAGAGCAATTCTATTTCCTCATTTCCACACACAGATGCGAAAAACAGTAATAATGAAAGAGAGACCTTTTAGTTTGTCACAGAGTCACAGTGGGACAAAACATCTGGTGGGTGGAGGATACTGGGGAAGAGAATACCTGACACTTGGCTTTGAGAGGGCCCAAGCCATCAGGCAAGGGCTTGCTGGACCAGGAAAACCAGCATCAAGGCGGTGTTTGAGTGTGTGCCCCAGTGTCATGCTGTTAGCTGAGCTGGTGAGAGCAGTAAACCTTCTGCAGGGACTTTGGGAAGGAATCTTCAAAGCTGTTGGGGCAAGAACTTAATGAATTGTTTAACTCTTAAGAGCTGCATCAGAAATAAGAGGTTGATGCAGAAATGTTTTTTCTTTTTTTAAACAAAATTCTGCCTGAACCCTGCACTTCGAAAAGCTCTATCAATGGAAAATAGAAATTTCACTTGTTTCCTTCGCATCTGCAGTACCCTGAGATCTGATGGCTGTGGAAGTGGGACTCTGTCTTCTCCTCCAAGTGCAAAGTGCATTGGGCTCTTAGAGGGAAGCTTGAGTTCATCTTCAGTGTATTTACTTGAGGGGGCAGGCTAAGCAAGGAGCTAAAATTCTGACCTACAGTTACATCAGCTTATTCAGCTTCAGCAGCCAGAGCACGTGGCTATTAGTAATCTAGTGAAAAATGTAACAACACTCGCTTAAAAATAAACAGCCCACTCAAAAAAGGAAGTTACAATAAATAAACTGCATGAGAAGCAGTAATAAGATGTTTATGGCTGGAGTCATAATTTGCCTTAGAAATAAATATCCCTAAAGTGAGTGATATTGAATATTTTCCCCCCTGCATCTCACCACTGATACGTCCCTACCTGGAATAAAGCAAGTGCCCCTTGGCCAGCATGCTGTGGAAGGAGAGACATCGTTGCACTTAAAGTTACCCCAGTGCTTCTGCCCACACAACTTCCTTTCTTGAAGTCACGCTATTGAGAGAAATTTTTTTCCCTTCTACTTGCTCAACAGAGCGTGGTGAGATCATAAGGAGGAGACTTCAACTTTCAAATGTTGAACTTGGCCAAAACCTGATTTCTCTCTTTACTTATGTATTCTTCAGCAGTTTCCATGCACTGAGGCAGTGTTGAACTTATCTTCAGCAGCTTTTGCTCCTGATCTGGACAACTTGCTGCAAACAGATCTGGTTGGCCTGTGAGTAGTCCCACAGCATTACAACAATCCCTAATTGTTGTTTTTCTGCTAATCAGGACTGGCCACATGAGACCAGAACAGCTGAAAGCAGTCCCAATCACCAAAACCCCAATCCAAGGAGAGCACCCACATGAAGCAGCCTGTTGTCCAGTGTGGGAATGTCCAGAGCCTGTGCAGAAGGAACCCAGCACAAGCATGGCAAGTCAGGACAAAGCTCCTGCAGATCACTTCTAGAGAGATGTTCTTCTTCCCTGCTGCATCCCACCACATCTTGCAGAGATATTGCCTTCCCACGTATGTTGATATTGTTCTCCAGAAGGCGTGTGTTTTTTATTGTGCTGGTACAGTTGGATGAAACTAATGAGTCAATGGCCTCACATTTTTAAACAGATGGCTGAGATACCACTTTCAATTTCAGTCAGCTGCTGTGCGTAGTTGGCTCTGAGTTTTAGAGGGAGTGTTTGGAGCTACACCTGTAGGGAAGAGAGGATTAAAATTACTTTGAATCCAGACTGAGGAGTCACGGTATCTTGCTTCAAGGAACCTTCCATTGGCTGTTGTCTGGTTAGAGATAGCTCTCTTTATGATGAAGATGGTGAAAGGGAGGTGTCTGGCAATGGTCCTTAAGGAGACTTCTTGAGAAAAGGCCCTGAGAATGACTGAGACTTCCTAAGCAGCCCCACACCCAAAGAGAGCTGCTGACAGTGACCTCAACCAGGTTTCAAGAGTGCTGGATAGGCAACAAAAGTCCTTTTGGAGAGGACCCAGCATTAGGTTTCATTGCACATCTTCACTCTCTCTCAAACTGCAATGTTCTTACTCATGTTAAATAGTTCCTTCCTGTGGAAATAGCCCCACTGCTTTCAGTAGGACTACTCATGGCAGATACTAAAACTGAACATGAATAAAGAGCTATCCACGTGTGATAGGGCATATGAAGTTGTTCAGGATTCTGTGTTGTGCAAACCCATGAGCCGTGATGAGGATATGAATACTTGTGTGAAATTCCAGCCATATATCCCCCATGTTGTGTTGAAATTTCTGCAGAGCTCAGAATGAAGATATTTTAGTTAAACAATTTGGAAAGTTGTCTTTTCCTCTGTTCTAAATGAATCCTCTTCCTGTTGTTGTCTGGGTCATGCTGGCTGACCTTAGAAGGTCAGAAGTGGAAGGAACTACATGTGCAAAGAAATAGATCTCGTGGTATCTGAGTTCACGCCAGGAACTATAGATAATAGCAAGCGGGCTCTGGGCATGGCAAGTTAGATTTATGGTGGCCTTATGTCACAGATCTGATGAAAACTTAGCTGCTCTCCAAATTTCTTGCTACAAAGTGGGCTCTGTAGGCTCCTAGCGTTGTAGCTGATGCTGATTGGAGCTGCTCCATGACAACGCTGGGTACCTAACATTGGGATGAGCAAAGGAAAAGTCTCATTGATAGTGTTTCTTGTACAGACAACTTCGAAGTCACAGAAAGAGGAAAAAAAAATAGATATTTATTTAGATAATCCCAAAAGACAGTGTATTTAGATGGGAGAAAAGAAAGTTGAAGCTGTATTGAGCAGAAGAGATATACCAGCAGAGCATGAAGACTGGAAAAGTTATCAAGCGTGTGGATATAACTAGTTTTACTACTTTGGGGATGATTCTAATGAGTATACTTAAGGCTTTCTGGCATTGCTTGTCACCATGGACCTGTTCAGCAGAAAGGGCCAGGTATCACTAAGGGCTCCAGGACAGAGAGGCTTGGTGCCAAATGGGGCACATCTCAAAGGCAGGCATACATCCACACCACAGATTTTGTGCTTCTGCAGCACTCCCTTCACAGGTATTTCAACAAATCCCTCTGAGATGTTCTGGAGAGCATGGCTGAAGAATGGCTCTTCAGCAATGGCTGAAGAGAGAATGGAAAAATCTCATTGTCTGTGTCTTTGTCAGAGGAGCCTGGAAGTGGGAGAATGCTTTGAGTGGCATTTATGGAGGCTGCCAGTCCTACATAATTTGTGTAGGAAGTTTCTCACCAGTACAGTGTGCAGGGACGCTTCTGCTCCCTTAGTGACCTAATTTTGGTGAGCAAGGACTTTCCTGCCTAACTTTCCAAGTGGTAGTGGGAGCCAGCAGGAGCTGAAGCCCATGTTCAGCACTTCCCTGGCTTGCTGACTGTGTGAAGGAGTGCATTTGGTGGTCCTGTGACTCCTTTCTGGGAGCCCTGCTGGTGTATACAGACAAGGTGATGCTTAATGGACAGAATATGACAGCACTGCTAGAATAAATAGGACCTCACGATACAGAGCAACCCGATGCGAGCTTCAGATCCCACTGTGAGTAACTAGTTGTGGCTTATTGGATTTTAATAGAGTTTTGCCAAAAGAAAACAACATTTTTTTTTTTTTATACAAAGCACATGATTTTCCTTTGAAAGAATGTTTACAGACTACAGCTCATTGCCTCATCAGTCAATGTATCCTTGATATTTTCATTTATGTGGTTTCTTATTCAACACATGTTTGAATCAGATGACTTCCACTCCTTTATCTGCATTTATCTACTGGGAGCACTTTTAAGAGTGAAATGTCAGTCAGGTGCATACCAGACATGCAATAAGCACTTTTTTTCCCCCTCTGCTCCTCATCTCAGTTCTCTGGAATTCCCCTCTGCTGCTTTTTCATTCTTAATGTCCACTTTCCAGCAAAGAAAAACAGGCCTGGAGCTTTCTCTGACCAAACACTGAGTCACTAAGTTTGGACAAGACCTGTAAGATCATCTAATCCAACTGTCAGTCTACCAACGATGCCCAGAAAACTGTGCTCCTTAGTACCACATCTGCATGTTTCTTGAACACCTTGTGTGTAAGGAATACATTCAGTGAGGCCCTAGGTCTACCTCCTTGCTTAGCATCTTTCGTCCATTTAAAGCATGCTACAGTGTCCTTTTGTTTCCCTACTCTTCATATTTCTTCAGCTGATCTCTGGGTTTGCAATGGAGGGCTCCCTTGAAGGCTTTGGTGAGTCTAAAACCTGACAGCAGCCAGAAGCATGGGGCTGATTTGTTGGAGTGATTTTCAGGAAGGATTTTCATTCTCTGTTAATTGAAAGGCAAATGAGGAGTGGTTAGGGGACAGACTGAGTGGCAAGCTGTGAGATGGCAGAGATCACAGCACCTTCCAGGTGGTGAGGGCCCCTCGTGCCTTTCCATACCTTTGAGCATCTGACCTTTCTGATTTCCTGTGTTGCAGCTCTATGGGGATCTGAGGAAGAGGGCAACACTGGAATAGGAATGGAGTGTCTTTATTTGTGGTGAATAATTTGTTAGTGCTGAGTGTGGACCATAAATATTTGCCCTGGCATGGTTTTTACACATATCTATAAAACTGCATTATTTTGATGAATAGGGAAAATCTAGTAATCCAGAACAGAATTTAGATAAAAGAAATAGCTGTTTGTTTTTTTCCCCCAAGCTTAAAACAGTGTATCTAAGCATCAATAATAGCATGATGGATATGCAAGAATGATGAATGATGATAAAGGCTAAGCATGGGGGTGGTGTGATGCTGAGCAGGAACATGTTGATTTTTGGTGGTGTAAGATGTGCAACTTGATGTTCAGAAATCCCATCAGAATTCTGCATCTACACTATATGTTTACCATGACCTTTTAAATTTGCTCTGGTTAGCTACATGTGGAACACTTTTCTGGCTGTTCTGTGCACCGACTTCATAGGCTATCATGGCTGCTGGCATTAGTGCTTGTTGCACAGATTGCATGAAAACAGGGTAACATCTGGCAGTGAGCACTTCAGGCCCCCGATCAGAAAATTGAGTGTGAAGAGGAAATGTGGTTTTGTTGTCTCCCAAGAGCTTTAGAAAAGCAAGACAGACTCAAGAACAAAACTATTTCTTAATGAAGCCTACAAGTTCTTTCCAGTATTAACACTGCAATGAGCTCAGACAGCATCTCCCCAGAGTGCTGATGTGGGGTTTCAAATGCATCTACAGTCAGCAAAGGAACAGTCCTACTGCTGTAACCCATGGTAAGGGCTTGTTCTGTTGGCCTTGGTGGCAGCCAGGCAGGACAGTGCTTGATCTGTGCTCAGTCACACAGCTGAAACCCAGAGGGGTGCAGCACACCCGTACAGATGGGCACATGGTTAAGTCCTCTTTGTGTGTGGATCTGCTGCTTAATTGCACTGATGGCATCCAAACTGGGCTAGAATCCTGTTTGCTTGGATCTGCAGTGCTAATGGGGCCCACAACTTCCCAATAATTACGAGGTGCTGTGATTGCACATTTGCATTTGCTGATGATGCTGACATCTTTCAGAAGAAGGTGTAGAGTTTTGCATGACTTTCAGCTGGAACACAATGTCACCAGTACTCCCGCTCCGAGGCTGGTGGAGCAGCTCTGATTGCTTGCAGCTCTTATTAATAGACTTGCTAACATCAAGGAAAGCTTTATGAACACTTAGGATACAGGAAAGTGCCAGAGACTGCACCTCTTGCTGCTCCAGCTAATAATACGGAGAAAAAATAAATAATGCATTTTATGTAAAAGTCTTATGGAGATGCTGTCAATGACTGTGGCTGAACTGATCACTTCCAGTTGTGGATGTGAGGCAAGTACTCGACTTCTTGGTACTCATTTACAGTTCTGGGCTGAAGCAGCAGCAGCTGCCCTGCTCAGACACTAGCAGGCAGACCAGAGCTCCGAGCCCAGCACAGGACCTTCCACCTTTATCGAGGGCAGCCCAGGTGAACACAGGCAGGTTACTCAGCCAGGCAACTCTGGCTGCTCTGAGCTCACACCTACCCAGTAGACTTAGTATGCTGCTGAGCAAGGCCCTTCCGTGTTGCAAATAACTTTGTGTCAAGGCTTGCTGTGCAATGACATTTTTATGGAAATCACTAGAGGGTATTTTCTCCATTCTCCCACAGCAGTACAGAGTGTACTTTTTATTCCATTTTGCCACAGTAATGGTATTAACTTCTGGGAAAGCAGGCAGCATGAACTCCAGGTCTGGCTTTGTTATTGAATAGCTCCTTGGAGGGAAGACAACTCACTTTAGCCATGTCTATGAAAACTGCTCTGCCAACTAATTGAGGCCATGTGAAGCAGTTTGAATACCCCGTTCTCATAGTACATCATCTAGAAGGATGTGGAAAGTTAAGCCTCGTCTGCCCATATGTTCTAGTCACCTAACTGTATAAAATTTGCTCCAGGCAATGCTGTTCTTTTTCACCTCTCCTAATAAACCAAGTAGTGTTGGCATCAGTGCTTCCCAAAGGATTGCCAGAAGGAATGCTTCAAAGGCAGTGGTTCACACTCTGTTGTTGGGGTCACTGCATGTGGCTGACCTATGGGTTATGGTTTTGGTGTACACTGACATTCTCCCAAAGTTTCAAGTGCAACTTTGAGTTATCACCTTTGTAATCTTGCAGTCAGAGGGACCTTTGCTGAAGTAGCATCTGAGATAGTTGAGCAGCTAAATGCTGTTCCCACACTTGAGTGTTAGTTGGAAGCCTAGAGGAGCTCCAGGACAGGGATGGTGTGAGCACTGTGCCCTCTCTCTTCACAGACCATGATGATCACAGAGCTGGATGACCATGTGACAGAGAACAGAAGGATAAACCTGAGAAGACAGAGGCATACTGCTGACTGGTGGGTGAGCTGCCTAATTTTATGCTTCTTGTATGGACATATTTGAAGTAAACATTCAAATCTGTCCTTGTATTTATACTGAGAGAAGGGACATCCTCCCTTTATGGATGTGTGTGGTTTTCAGCTGGAATTTCAGCATCTCAGCACCAGGTCTTCGATACATTGCTCTGACTGACAAATCAGGTGCTTTCCTTCACAAGTAGTCACAACAGGTCTGACAAAACCTACTTTTTAAAACAAAGTCTCTTGCCTTTACAGAAAAAAGTCCCTCTGGCAAACTTTCCATTCCAGGTAGATGGAGGCAATGACATAGACTTGCACTGCTTCCTGTCAGATCAATGCCAACCCACTGAGAGAATAGAGGGGAAAAAAGGTGTCAAATCCCTGGTGGGGTTTCTGCAGTAGACACATTATGAATAAAGCACTTAATGATCACACAAGAAGACTTTTGGGAATCTTTTCTTTTCATATGGGTGATTTTGATTTCAACTATACATGGCTTGGGCCTTTTATGGGACCAATTATCCCTATACAGCTTGGAGTTAAAATACCAGGCTGTCTTGCTAGCTGAGGGCATCCATTTTGAACGTACGGAAGTGTGAAAGGTAACAAAATTCAGCAAATTGTCCCTTATCCTTTAATTTGTCTGCTTTCAAAAGCCCACAGTTCTCAGCAGGCTTTGTGTATGGAAGATTTTGGTTTTTTTTAGGATTTCTGCTTTTCCCACTGCTAAGTTTTTGTTTGAATACAAACTCTTTAGGTGAGAACACAGAATAGGATTGTGGAAATATGGACAATGAGAAAAATCACTTGGGATTCTGACTTCAGATAGGAAATACACACCCTAAGATTATTTGGGAGGGTTTGTGCTTCCTGGAGTTTGTGTAAAGACCTGATGTGAATCAGAAATATTAGGACATTAGTACACAAGCTTGTGAGTACTAACTACAGATGTTTGTGTTTCCAATGAATAATCTTGAACTCTTAAAAAACAAACAAACAAACAAACAAAAACAGTGGAAGTTTAGCTCTCCAAATAGCACTTGTAATGAAGTCTCTCTCAAAAGACAGATGAAGTTTAGGAAGGATTCACAGATTTGTATCAAAATAGAAAGCTGTAGAAAGTTCTTACTGAAAAACAATGGTTTTCCATTCAAAACTATTATTGGGAACTGAGGAGACAGAGTAAACACCTTCCCCCTGAACTGATTATATTACGTATATGTTGGAAAAAAAAAATTAAAAAAGTGATTTTGGTCTCACCTTTTATAATAGAACTTTCAGGAAAAAATTTAGACCTAAGTGTTGTTGATGTTAAAACGACACAGTTTCTCAGGAAAGCTAAGAATAAGGTGCCTGTGACCAGAGCTCCTGGGCCAAGTCCTCTTTTCTCGATGCACTTTGCTCCCTGTTAGAAGCAGTTGCTCACATGTCCCTACAGGTTGTGCTGGTTTAAACACAACAGTGAAAATTCGGCAGAGGTGAAGCGCTCTCTTGATTTTAAGCAGCCTAGTTAAGCCAGTGCCAGTATTTGGGGCGAACTTGCTGAAACCAGATAACTCTATAATCAGTTTAACAAGCACTGGTGCTGTACCAAATCATGTTAAATCAGCGTTAGAGTTTAACTTGGTTTGTCTACATTTGCTGTGGCCTTTGCGCCAGCTTAATGAAACAGATTTGTTACACCAAATAAGGTTGCCCTCACAAGCTTTATTCCATTGGCTCTTACTGAGTTTTAGAGGCTTGTTCCAACCTGATTGTCACTGCCAAATGGCAGCACGTGGTGTCCTGCTCTGCTGCTGCTCTCCCTGAGGGATCCCCCCAGGTCCTCTGCTGGCCATGGACCCAAGGGGAGAACCCTTGGATGTCTGTTCTCCATCCTGCAGTCCCTCCCAAGGCCAGGGAAGACCACAGAATCATAGAATGGCTTAGGTTGAGAAGGATCTTAAAGATCTTCCATTTCCAATGCTGTCCCATGGGCAGAGACACCTCCCAATAAACCAGGCTGCCTAAAGCCCAATCCCACTTGACTGCAGGATCTGCAGTTCCTCACCACACAAAGGCATTGATCTCCAAAACTGTCTGCTTGGACCTAGCAGCATCTGTTCAGTCTCTTGACTGTGGAAATCTTGAAAGCCAAAACTGGAGGGAATGACTGAAATCCCAGCCCAGGATTCTTTTTATTATTCCCAAAGCCGAGTCAGGATGACATTGCTATTGCAGCTTCTGTTTGTGCTACCACTGCTGTTGCTAACCCGTGTCATGAGATAGTGTCCAGAAAGAGGAACATGTGAAAATCAAACCAAGAATATTGAAAAACGGATTGTGTAGTTCCTCTTGAATTTTTCCGTCACCTATCCATTCAAGTGCAGAAAAATATGGTAGAGATGAAGAAAGAAAGAGCTAGGAATTAGTGCATGACTCATTAAAGGAACAGAATTCATTCAGGAGCCCAGCTGCAGAATTAATCACCTTCAGTTCTGCTGATAAAACCAGCCTGGGACTGACAGCATTTCAGACTTTGTTCCAAGTATGATGAAGTAGTCTTAGAAGCTCTATTTTAAAAGATGACTTCTGCTTACTTAACCTGGGGCGCACATGTAGTGAGGGGGGCTCATTTTCATTCTGAGAACCAGAAACTTTCTCTACGAGAAGCAGATGCAAATCTCACAGAGAATTTTTTTAGAACTGGCCCCACGTTTTGTGGGGTGAGCTATCCTGCCTGGACGTGGGGCACCCAGCCTGTTATTCTCTCTCTCAAAACGATTTTTAGATTCCCCCAAAACATCTGGTTGCTTCTGATGCCTGGCAAACCCTGCATGCAAATGAAACAAGTGAAATTATTGGACTGCTTGTGGCTGCTGGCTTTCTTGCATGTCAGAGAGATGCCGTGTGCTGCTCTTGTGAGAGGTCCAATGGTAATTGGTAGAGATATATGCACAACAGTTATTTAACAAGTTGGAGCCTTCTGGGAGGTTTTCTGTTCTAAATAGGAGCAAGACTCTCTATGCTCTGTGAGACTTAAGATCTCACTTAGTGCCACCTTTCTGCATGCAATACTGAAAGCTTTTAAATGGGTCTTCTGCCTAGTAGAATGAGAAGGCAGTAACAGCTTCTTGCCTCAGTCTGCTGGAGTAATGCTGTTCTCATCCCGGATCTCACAGTGTGCAGAACAGATACTGAGTGCTGAGGCCTGGGAACTTTCTTCAAAATTGTCACATGCCTGTTTGCTTTTTTGAATAGCAGCATTGACTGCTTCCTTTTCCCTTCAGATGAATGCACAAACAGTTGCTGTGGGGAAATTCTTTCAAACTGGGAACTCTGCTGACTTGGGTGGCAAATGTTTTGCCCACTGACATAGATATCAAATGATGTTGCTGCTCGTGATGTCACTAGAGATCCCCAAACTGCACTTTGAGTGGCAGTACTGATCAGAGAGCTGTTTTAAACGGTATTTGTGGATCAGGAGAGGAAAAATACAACTTACGGGATCTGTAAGCGAAGCTGCTACAACTGAGGGTGGCAAAGAGTAATTACTGAGGGGAAAATAACAATAAAGCAGCTCTGCTCAACATGCTTGCTGCCCATGGCTGTATGGTAGTGCTCAATGAAATGTGACCTTACCAAGCAGACAGTGGTTTGAACCTGCTCACAGGTCATGGGCCTTGGAGGAGTGATGATGCCAGAGAAACCCTACGTGGGAAAGGTCTCAGTGGGGTTATATCTGTAATGCAATCAGTGGAATAAAACTCAAGTTCTGCTGCTGATTTGATGTGTGACCAGTGACCTTTTTGTGTTTTGTTTTCCACTTTGTCAGTAATTGCTCTTCCCCACTTCCCTAAAGCAGTTGGACATCCACAACTGAAAAACACTCAATGCTCCATAGAACTGCTCTGCAGAAATCTAGAACTCGTGACAGCACAATGGCCATTTCATCTTTCATTTCCCTTATATCTCTTTTAATTTCCTTTATTTTTATAGCAAATTAACTGCAATATTGGTGTGATAGATTCACCCTTGAGCATCCTGTTTGTTTGGGGGGATGTTTCTGCACTAATATCCTGCTTAGACCCAGGGGAATTATTGTTCCTTCACTCTGAAAGATAAGCTCTACAAGAGAATTGTAAACACCAATGCCATCTCTTATGAGAAGAGCTTCTTGTGACTCAGCAGGATGCTGTCAAGGTCCCAGTTAGCCCAGGTGCAATGAGACCAAATGCCCAGAAAAGGGCTGAAAGAGAAACAAGGGCTTCGTGGGGTGATGAAAGAAAAGGCAGTGCTCTCTCTGCTGCAAGCTGTACGTGTGCTGCTACTGAAGCTGCAATGTCACCTGGTGTAGGGAACCTGCTTTGGCAGGGGGGTGGGACTCGATGATCTCTTGAGGTCCCTTCCAACCCCTATGATTCTATGATTCTATGATCTCAAGAGGAGCACCATTGCCTAGGATGTACATTTGCACACCGGATCACTAGAACTAGTGCTATAATTAAAAGAAAACTGAAACCTCATACGCTGTACATTTTGAACAGCAGAATATATCGTTTTTACCTAGAAAAATAGAAGAGAAGCCATTACAACCAGCTGCATCCTGCTCCTTGCTCCTTGCACCATCCCTCACTCATGAAAGCATCTCTCTGTGACACCACCGAGCTCAAGGAGCCACAGCTCAGCTGGAAGCGCAGCTTGGCGGTGGGCTTTTTACAGGTTGTTCTCACTGTTTGTTTGGTGGTTGCTTTTTCCCCCCACCAAAGCAGTTAGCAAGCCCACGGCTCTGCAGAGCTATCCCCACCATCTGCCTATGTGGGCTCGAAAGAACACTCTTCGGGGCCCTATCCAAGTTGTCGTCTCTGATTCAGCAAAGTAATTGCTCTCGCTGTGAAGTCGCTGCACAGAGTTTGGAGGTTGCAGAGCCGTTTGGGACCCAGTGCTAAAATCTGTGCTCGGTTTTGTTCCCATGGGGCGCGACGCTGGAGTCAGAGCACTCCCCCTCCCCAATCCCTTTGTGCAGAGTTCTGGGATGGGATGCTTGCTTGTTTCCCTGCTCTTGCAGCAGGAACATCTCAGGAGTTCTGCCACAAGCGATCGAAACCCAGCTGATTTATATATATATATATACATAATTTTATCACACCATTCTCAGCGATGTTTATTTTTCTAAGTAATTTTATCACACCTTTCTCAGCGATGTTTATTATTATTTTTTAACTAATTTTATCACACTTTTCTCAGCGATGTTTATGCTTTTGNCGAGGAGTTCCACGAGGAGCCCAAGACGTACTACGAGCTGAAGAGTCAGCCCCTTAAGAGCAGGTGGGAGGCGGACGGGCCGCGGAGGACGCGCCGTCCTGGCGTGGANGTTTTATTTTATTTTTGATCGTTTGCTAATTTACAGATGCACGTAAAACCTTTCAGGCTATAAACCGCCGTGCCGGAAATTCACCCCTCCTTGGGACGGGAATCCCCGGCGTCCTGCAGCACCACAACCCCCACTCCGTGCCGCCTCGACACTTTTCCCCCGCACGTCGTTTACATTCACAGCGTCCCTCCCATCCTCTCGCCCGCCGCCAGGGCAGGGCCGGGCCGTCCCCCAGCTTGTACTTTTCCACTTTGACCCCGAAACGTGGATTTTCGGGACGTCACGGAAAGCCCCGCC
>VXAB01008274.1:399610-426161 GCA_013399175.1 Odontophorus gujanensis | reverse complement strand
CCGGGCCATTATGAAAAGGGCATTGTCGGCGGGGCGGGGGGCCGGCTGCCCTGCGATGCAATGCGATGCAATGCGATGCCATGCGATGCCGTGCGATGCACTGCGCGGTCCCGCCGAGCCCCGTACACCGCAGCCCCGCGCGGGGACGGGCGGTGCGCTCCGGGCTTTGCGTTTTGGGAGCGCGGTCGCCGCAAGGTCTCGCGTTCCCGGGCCGCTCTCTTTCATTTGACTTTGAAAGCAGGTGTGTTGCGTGCGAGAGCTGGGGATTGGAAACTTTGGGCGAGGCGTGTCGGCTCCTTCCTGAAGTGTTTTTTTTCCGGGGATACGCGCTTTATTCTTATCTGAAGCGGCTGTGTTGCTTAGATAGATATATATATATATTTAAAAGGGAATAAAATCACGGAGGGTTCTGTTTCTTGCGGGGTGTTGCTGGTGGCTGGAGGTGCCCCCTCTCCGTGCTCTGGGCTCGTCCTCCTGTGTGCTCCCACTCCGAGCCCAGGGCCGGCAGTGAACCCTCACCCGAGCATCAGGTTCTTGCTGTGGGTGTTATCTCGTTGCATCCAGGGCTGTTAGCCTGCCTTCACAGTCACGGCTCGCAGTTCGAGACAATGCTCCGTGTCCGTCTGTGCGTGTAGTTGGAAAATGAATGGGAGGGTAAATATTAAAAACTGCTGGAGTGAACTTGGATTGTGGTGCCTGTCAGATGGACTTCAAAGGGCGTAAAGGGGTTTTTTGAAGCACAGCAGACTCGTGGTAAAGGATAGAAAGGGTGCAGAGGAGGTGGACCTGCTGCTGGGGGNGCCGCTCTCAGAGCCCCGTGACGTCACGCCGTGAGCTCAGAGCGGGGCGGGGGCTGAGGGGCCGCAGGTGGGCACGGCGCGGGGCTCGAGCTGCAGCGCTGCGGTGGGCGGAGGAGGCGGCCCGGCCCGGCCCGGCCCCGGGGNGTGTTGCGTGCGAGAGCTGGGGATTGGAAACTTTGGGCGAGGCGTGTCGGCTCCTTCCTGAAGTGTTTTTTTTCCGGGGATACGCGCTTTATTCTTATCTGAAGCGGCTGTGTTGCTTAGATAGATATATATATATATTTAAAAGGGAATAAAATCACGGAGGGTTCTGTTTCTTGCGGGGTGTTGCTGGTGGCTGGAGGTGCCCCCTCTCCGTGCTCTGGGCTCGTCCTCCTGTGTGCTCCCACTCCGAGCCCAGGGCCGGCAGTGAACCCTCACCCGAGCATCAGGTTCTTGCTGTGGGTGTTATCTCGTTGCATCCAGGGCTGTTAGCCTGCCTTCACAGTCACGGCTCGCAGTTCGAGACAATGCTCCGTGTCCGTCTGTGCGTGTAGTTGGAAAATGAATGGGAGGGTAAATATTAAAAACTGCTGGAGTGAACTTGGATTGTGGTGCCTGTCAGATGGACTTCAAAGGGCGTAAAGGGGTTTTTTGAAGCACAGCAGACTCGTGGTAAAGGATAGAAAGGGTGCAGAGGAGGTGGACCTGCTGCTGGGGGGGCAGCTAGAGTGGCACTGGGTGGGTCAGTGACCATGTTCTAGTGGTCACCGTGCAGATCACCAACACCTTGCACAGCAATCAGCCCAGACTGTAACAGCCACAGGTTCTGGCTGGTGTGCAAGCACTGTCCCTTTGTAGTCATCACCTCTGTCAGCTGTAAGTTGTCTTGCACTAATGTCACAAGTGCTTTTGACTCTTGTGATGTGATGCCTTGAGACCTGTGGGCTTCCCTGACTTTCCCCAGCATGTTGGCTGATGTGCTGACCTTGCTGTGTCGCCCACTGGCTCATGTGCAGCTGTCACTTCCAGGTGAGTCCCACCCAGCTGCCTCCTGTCCCCGTTGGAGCTGAAGAGCCAAGGACCCAGGTGTCCCTGCTGGGTCCGTGGAAACCTGGCCCCAGAGCCAGACTGATGGGAGCTGATAACAGGTGGCAGAAGTTGCTCTCAAACCTGCTTGCTTTGTAATGTGCAGATTGTAATCTGCGGGGACTTCAGTAGTCTTTCAGTGCTACTCAGACCTGAACCCAGTCTGACGGGTGTTTGTTGGGGAATCCAGCATTGCTGTGCTGCTTTCTCCTGTAATGTAATCAGAGTAATGGCACAGCAGTCAGTGGAGCAGCACCAGGTTAAAGTGGTGTTGTGATGGAGCTGTGGCCATGAGAACTGCTTTCTTATGATGTTCTCCACAGCCTCACCCAGGGGAGCAGGCAGAGCAGAGGCAAGTGCTGATGTTAGGGGATGGGGCTGAATAGTGATCTTCTGTTTTCCCTCGTGAGAGCTGCTGATTTCCTAGCAACATTCAGGGCTTTCTCTGATGCTTTTTAACAATAAGAAGTGGGAAGCATCCTCAGCTTACTCATAGCACTGAAACTGTGAGTAGATAGAAGAAGCCATGCAACTCAGCAGTATGTAGGAGTGCCAGTGGCTCTGACCCTAGAAGAAATGTTTTATTGGCGCTTGAACTCAGTCCTGGCTGCCTCTTGTTCAAATAGTGCTCTCCTCGTTTCCTCCCCAGTTGCTTGTTTTTGAGCGTATGACATCCAGCTCAATATTCCTCCTTGTTGGTGTGCTCTCAATTTGTCCATATTTCATAATTCAAGTCTGCAATCCAGCGCCTCCAGGGGTCCAATAACAAAAGCTTTTTGCTGTAAATACTGTACAAAGTTGGGCCAAGCCACAGCTGAATGCTAGAGGCCAAGGAAAAATGTCAGCAAAAAGCTTTAATCACAAGGGGTGAGCAGAACTTGCTGGGCAAAGATGCATCTTTTCCAACCATATTTCCTAAACCCTTCAGATTTGTAAGAACTTAGCTTCTTGTACAAAGTGCTAGATACACTTTGGGTTCTCTGGAATTTTCTGTGGTCGAACATCTTTGAAAACTGAGAAGATGGTTTGGTTGCTTTGGTTTCTCCAGAGTGACTCCTTGCTGTGGGAGGAAACTGGATTTGAACTCGTGCCTCAGTGGCTGGGCTTGGTTTTCTTCCCCCTCCTCACATTCAGACATCATTCCTCTGCTGCCATATTTTTGGAGGCCAATAGTCCCAATTTATAAGTGCATACTCTCGAGTACGTACATGCTTGTGTAATGAACAGGTAAATAGTTTCCTTTTTGGTGTAAGCAGTGCACAATGAAATGGGTGGAGTTTTATTTTCAGACAATCAATTGAAGAAAGCGATCAGCAGTTGTTAGAAGTAAACACAGATGCCACCTCTGCACACAGTCACCAGAACACTGTTACGGTACATCTGTCCCAGAGCTAACGTGGTTTCTTTAGATCCTTTGGTTTGTTGAAGCTCTACCTTGGGTATCAAACTGGGATCTGCAAGGGAAGACCTCACAGCCTGCAGCTGTTGCTCACAGTTGCTGTAATATTTACCTTGTCCTGCTGCCTATTCTGCATGCAGTTACTGCTTATTGACCCAGCTCCTGCCCTGTTCTATACGCTTTTCCCTTTGGATGAATATTGAGTGAGTACCACTGAAAGCACAGCTTGACCTGCTGAGATGCACACAGTGCTCTGAACTGACCCAAAAGTAGCAGAGAAAAAATAAATTCAAATGCATTTCTGTGTTTTGATTTCTGTGTAATGTGTGTGCATTTGTATGAGCGACCTCTGAAGTGCCAGGACATAATTATCAGCTGTTGTCATTCACTTCCTTGCTCTAAATAAAGCCATGTACCTGGAGTTAAGTTGCTTCTGGTTGTGCCCTTTTGCAACCAATGTATATTCAGACTGTTTAAAAACACTGGAACAATCCAGCTACTGGGGTTATTTTTAGTGGAAAAAATTATTAGGAAATGCTTTTAAGTTGTGTGTTACTTGCAGAGGAAGCTTGTTTTTGCTTTATGAGCAATAGCATTGAGCTGTAGAGTTTGTCATTGCTGTGGCAGTGATGTAAGCTGTCGGTGCCTTACTTCCATCTGCCTGTACCTCCCCTCTGCCCAGCTGGGATCCCCTGGAGAGCGCTTGCTTTCTCCTGGTGCTGTGCTAAACACTGAAGACTGAATTTAATAATAACTTTCCTTGTAATGCCTGGTGTTTGTTGAGGAAAAGTTAATGTAACCAGAGGCAAACATTTCTGAGCTGTGTGCTTACTCTGCAGCCAAACAGGACTCTTCTGAAGGGCCTCAATCTGCAGATGATCAAATTTAATTTTGCGAATGAACTTTGCAGTGTGATTAAATTTGAACTTGATTACATGAGGCTTCTCGTCACAGAATGTGTGCTTTACTGGAGGTAGTCTTCATAGCACTGCTATTTACGGATCATATTTAAGTGTTTTATATTCTGGTTGGGTTCTGCAATGCAGTTTGTTCAAGCTACTGCTTACATCTGTTCCAGTTGTGCAAGAAGTGGAAAACAGACTTTATTTAGAACTGGTCACATGTGCTCGCATCCAGGAACCGTGTCTCAGCACGCTTAAAAAAAATAAAAATCTATCTTGGAGGAACAGATTTTAAAAGTTCCTGAAATATTTTACCGTTTGTTACGATGATCATTATGTATTTGAAACTGAAAGGTAATAATATTGGAGTTGGAAGTGGCATGTGGCTTGAGCTGGCTGAAGGCAAGGGTGGGAGCCTGAGCTGAGGGCTGGGGGAGCAGTGCTGAGCCAGAGGTCTGTGTCTTTGAAATGTCTTCTGTCGTGTTTCTGCCAGTGAGTCAGTAATCCCACGTTTGCTCTGCACCTCGTGTTCACTTCACTCGAAGGAAACCCTATCAGCCAAATATTCTTGTGTTCTTTTATTTTTGAAAACGGACTTAAAAGGAATGGCTGTGATTGGCGTCTCTGTTGTGTAAACATATGGAGACAATAAGAAGTTGCAGCAAAAAAATGGTATTTCTTTTGTATTATGAGCTGGTACTGATCTTTGCAACAGAGCATTTTCCATTGTGAAAGATTCCAGTGACCTTTTCTCTTTAGAGGCGCTCTCTGCTATTTGCAGTAGGCCTTTGCTGTTCAGCACAGAAATAGCCCATGAAATTCTGTTCAGCATTTGCTTTGATAGGAGCTATTAAACGTTACCTTTTCGCTTCCCCAGCCTGCTTTTCTCAGGAGAACTCTGCTTGGCTGCCAAGCTCATCATGCAGCACGCAGATATTTTGGGACGGAGCTGACTGCACTGACTCTGCACCTTTCGGCAGATGCACTTATTTTGGTTTCATTTATTGAGCTATTGGCTGCATTTGTTGTGAGTATGTATGCACTGCATGAAGTAAATCCATGCCTGGCTGTCAAGCTTCGCTTGCTAGTTAAGTCTGATTTTGAGAACCCAAGTTTCAACTGGGATCAGTGTGTTTTTCTATGGAGCTCATTCTGTGCTGTGTATGTTTGCATTGTCCCACTCGCTGTGATGGTCTCAGAGAGCTGTTCCAGAACTGTTGGAGGCAGTGGGACTAACTCCTGCTGCACTGTGTGCTCAGGGTCTAGAAGAAGAGAGCAAAAGAGACTCTTGTATGCATTATCTTACTCCTGAATTTTTCCCATCTCTTAAGATGAGAAGTGTAGTAGGAAGAAATCTGTGTGGCTGTTAAAAACAAGGGTACAGAAGATACCCCCCCCGTTTCTGTTCTGCATTCCCAAATGAGCCAATTTGAGATGCTGAAACAGGAATAATGTTCTGTTTACTTTCCTGCTAAAAATTGAAATTGCATGTTGACTGCTAATTGTCTTCAGAACACGGTCTGCCATTTCAGCTCTGAGAACAAAATGAGAGTCCAGCTTTCGTTAGGCTGCTCGGGCCCTTGGCCATTATTGTCTGTCTATTTCCATTTAAGATTCTAAAAGTCTTCAAAATGTAGTGTTTGTGCTTGATAAAATTTATTGCCTTTTCCTATCATTTTTGGTGGAGCAGAGACAGTGAGATGAGGCAGGGTAGTCTGGCAGATCTGGGTGTACTGTTATCTACTACATCACTATATATTATACTAGTACCTGTTTCGCTGCTGGGAAGCAAAAGGCAGCTACTGACTTGCATATAATTTCACACTTCATTTCATACAGTGGAGGGGGGGAGGGAGGAAAACAGCTTAGGGAAAAGCATCATCTTCTAGACTTGTGGCAAAATAATACCATTGCTTCACCTGCAACAGCTGTAAAGTGCTGGTGCTGATTTGAGCTTCAGAGCTGCTGCAGTGTGCCCCCAGCCCTCGTGCCCAGGGATGGCTGGAGGCACAGCTTTGTGCCGAGGCTGTGCCGGTGCTACTCGGGCAGCTGCAGCAGTTGTGTGCCTTCTCAAAGCGCTCTGTCCCAGTAATGTTGGCCTCATGTCACCTTGTGACTCATACGGGCCTTACTGCTGATGTCTACGGGCTTCACCTGAAAGCAGGGATTTTAAAGAGGTTGTTCATGGCGTGGGTATCGTTGCTACACGTGGAAGAGTTGTGAAGATGGATAAGGAAGGCTTAGAATGCAACTGCTAGTTCATACTTCAGCTGCTAACAGCGTGCTTGGATCACGCTCACTTTTTCTGGTAGCATCTCTGCTGCAAGGGCTGCTGTTGTTTGTGTTAGAAGCTTTCTGCTCAGTGTGCAGCTGTGGCCGGGTGGGTCGTGCCATTTCCTTCAGTGCTCTGTGGTTCAAAGCAACTGGTGTGCAGCCCCCTGCCCTGCCCTGCTGCCAGCAGCTGCTGCGAGGACCGGCCAGGCAGGTTGAGGGCAGAAATGTGTTGCTGGTGTATATAATTACAGCTTCCAGTGTCAGCAGGCAGGACTGCTCGCTGCGATGATTGGTGCCTGTACTGCTATGTAAAGCAGAATGTGAGCTTAATGCTGGGTTTGGGCTACTATTTTAATATTGTAATTAGCAGCCTTTAGCAGTAAACAAGTTTTTTTTTCTTTTTAATCAGTTCCGTGAAGATTATGCTTTCACAGTTTAAGCAGACGTGTTTGCAGACATGGGGAGTTTGCTTTGGGAGTTGTATATTACTTGGAGGAGAACAAACAAATACCTTGTTTTTTTTACCCTCTATACCCAATGCATATTGGGTTTGCTTTTGGGCAGCTGGAGGGTGATCCTGCAGTGGCTATTTAGTGAGAATGTTTCAGCTAAGAACAACTGACGGGTTTGAGGCAATGTGGCAATCTCTTGGATTCATCCTTTTTAAATGCTTCCCAAAAAAACCGTGGTCTAGTTTCAAAGGTATGTTCTGTCTCCCTTTGTGCTGTTCTTTTGACACAAAATGAACTTAAACCTGTCTCCAGCTGCTGCTTTCAATGGTTGGCTGTGCATTGTGTTGGATATTAGGAAAAACCTGTTCTCAGAGTGGTGAGGCATTGGCACAGTGGTGGGGTCACCGTCCCTGGAGGTGTCCAGGAACAAGGTAGATATGGCACTGAGGGATGTGGGCAGTGGCTGTGGTGGGGCTGTGTTGGGGTTGGACTAGGTGACCTTAGAGGTCTTTTCCAACCTTAATGATCCTATGATAGTAGACTCAGGTGGCTCGTTGTGCTGAGCCAACCTGGCTTTCTCCACCTACTGGTTGCAAAGGGTGAAGAGACGAGGGCTGAAGTTGTAGGGAGCGGGAAGGTTTGTTTCTGCTCAGAACTTCATTGGTGTGCGTGCAAGGGTGATGTGCCTGGTTTGACCTGCTGTGCCATTAAAGAGAATGTACTTGGGTTGAATTTGAAGGGAATAGGGCTTTACATGGGGAAAATTAGTGTTTTAGTATATGGAAAGATGTTAATCAGCTTTGAGATATTTTAGGCGCTGGAAACTTGCCAAATTGATGTGCCTGCAAGCATTAGTCCAGTGAAAGATAGTGCAGTTTCTAAGTGCGGATGCAACGACACCAATCCTCTTCTTCATGGTATGTAGCAGCACAAAGCGCTATACGAAGAGTAGAAACCTGGCAGGGCAGGGGTTTTGGATTCAGAGAAACCAGAGGAGTAACGAGAGAAAGAAGTGGGAACCACTGGAATGTTCTGAATGAGGGATGCTTCAGAGAATGGAGAAAGGGATGATTAACGATCTTTACTAATCTTACTCCCAGCCATCCTGTTGTAACATGTAAACACATACAAGAAAATAGGAGTTACTGTGATTCTTTCTGGATGAGAAGAAGGCAGCTGGAAGACTTGGGATGGAGCTAACTCAACCGTGAGCTGCTTCAGGGTGAGGAGATGGAAGCAGGCACTGGGAGCTGCCAGACTCTGAGAGGTGAGGAGTAGGGGTAGGAGGGGGTTGGGCTCCTGGAGCTTCACACTGCGAAGCTGAGATGGTGCCGGGAGCTGAAAGGGGATCGCTGGGGGATCTGGAATGGGAGAGCCTGGCTCAGCCGGCTTTGTGCACGTTCACCGCTTCTTTTCAGGATTCTTTAAATAAAGGAGGAGAATTTGTGTAAAACAAGGTTTATTTTGGATGTGCTTTTTCTGGATGTGACCCTGTGTGGTAATACGAGACTGTAAAGCCAGAGTGGCAGTACAGAGGGAGAGTGCACAAACCAGCCCCTTCCTTCTCACAGTGTTTGTGTACTTCGCTCTCAATAAATAACAACCCTGGGGTGTGAAATCAGAAATGAGATATGTCAACATGCAGAAAAGAGGTGATCTTACAGAGAAGCAAAGGGGAAGAACTCACTGTGGGCTGCTAGGAGCACAGAGAAGTGTGGGGCCTCTGCAGTGGGCCCCTTGGGATGCCATTAACTATTGTTTGGGTTTCTACTCTGCAGTCTTTGTTTGTACCAAATATTTACAGTTTTAGCAAGCTCAGTCCAGCCAAAGACACATCCTGGATGTCAGTTTGCCTAGTGAAGGCATGGCCCCACTTAAGAGATGTGGGGATTACTTGTTTGTTTCTTGCTGCTGTAAGACAAAAGTTGCTATCTGATACTCCACCTTCGGAGAAGGCACAGTGTAAATCTGTTAAGCTGCTCCTTTGTTTGTTAGTTTTGTGCATAATGAGTTTGGAATTTAAGATTGGTGGTGTGCTGTGCAACTGCTTATTTTGTGACCTCATCCTCCGGCTCTGCTTGTCCACCTGTCACATCCTGTTGGGCACCTAGGGCTATGTTCCTTTGGTTTTGCATTGCATCATCTCATTTTTGTGCGCTCTGCTCCTTAGTGGAATTAGAGAGAGGAAAAAAAAGAACAACAAAAAACCAAAAACATCCAAACGAAGAAAAACAGCAATGAAAAACAACAACCAAAAAAGAACAACACCACCACCAACAAAAAAAAATCCTGCAAAACCAACAGAAAATACACCCACGAGAAGTAGGTGTTCAGATTCATTACAGAATGCATGGGGAAAATATGGCTTCAGAGAACCATGGAGTGGTTTAGGGTGGAATGGACCTTTCAGGATCCCTCATCCAGACCACGTGTCCTAAACAGGGGGATATTTCTCACCAGACCAGGCTGCCCAGAGCTCTGCTGCCAGGGCCTTGTGGGGAGTGGCATACTGAGTGGGGCATTGCCTGAGTCAGCCAGTGGGGAATGTAAGAATATATACTGCAGACATCCATGTTTTTTGTGTTTAATACTGTCCCTTGAAGGCTTATTTAACTGTTCCAGGTGGGCTGTTGCTAAAACTTTTTTTCAGAGCAAGACTCCAAAGATGGTTCTGCTCCCACACAGCTGGAGAAAAGCAGATAACTCAATCTTATCTGCTCAGGATGTGGAAGTTCTCTCTGTGTAACCCAAAATACAGGTCTGAATGTGACCAGCACTCTTCAGAAGTGTTCAAACCAATGAGCCATGGGATTTTCAAGGTTTATCTTCAACAGGAGCTACTCCATTTTGCCTTGTGTAATGTTCTTTGAGCTGGTAGGAGAGGGAGCAGCTTAGTAACACAGTGTGCATTCACCTGGGATTGTTCTCACCCTACTTCAGAAAATAATGCGGTTTTTTTTCAAAGTGGAAGCACAGAGGACGTGCTTACGAATTAGATCTTTTTCAGCCCCATCTGTTTCTTAAAGGCATTTAGCCAAGTTTCAGCAATTGGGGTCACAGCTTGAAATACAGGGAGCTGCGTGAAGTCTGAGTGGTGATGTTTGTGGCACAGGCAATGGGATGAAAGCAGAGCATTCCTAGAGTTATGGGAAGCAGAGGGTTAGCAGAAGGTGAGGAAACTGACTCTGGAATTGTTCATCAAAGGGCTTCTTTTAGTGGTATATATTGGTAGAGAAGAATATGAGGAGTGGAGACATATACAGATTTGTGAAAGGACTTCATCTTTTAGCAATGCGAAATAGTGCGTAGTGCAGCAAGAGAGGCTACAACTGTAAAAGCAGGTGATTTCCAAGGAGCAAAGTGATTAAGGTAGGAGATGGTGCTGTAATCTTGTTCCATCACAGGCTTGTTTTTTGGAGTTTAGCTTGTTGCACAATTTACAGTTTCAATCTAATTGCAAAACTGTTCTGCAAGTGATAATTTGGTTCCCAGCTAACACAGCTTTTGGTATTTACTGCACAAAGTGGGCCTGAGAGCTGCCAGCCCTGCAGATGCTGGGGTGACTTTCTTGTGTCACGGATAACTGCGTGGAACCTTTCTCTCTTGGGAAGATCTGGGAGGTACTAGCACTTCCTCGTGGTGATGCTATGGGAAGAAACATCAGTCTTGAAATAAAATGAAATTGTGCTGTTGGATTTGAACGATTTCAGGCGCTGTTGTACCATTATCCGTTTAACATCTGTCAGTTAATATCTTTGCGCTGAGGAAGACTGGGTTTATTAAGTAACGTGATGCAGAAAGTCACAGCATTTTTGTTATTGTTTGCCTTTGTTATTGCTTTCAGTGTTTTTATTATTGTTTTTACTTTTTTTTTCTTGTGGCAAGGGGTTTCACATCTCTTGAAATTCCAATTTTGTAGTCGCTATTTCAAGACAGTCTTCCCTGCATTGAAGTGCTGCAGAATCAGGCTGTGCTTTTGGGAAGTGCTAAATTTGGCTGCTTGCAGACTCATCCCAAGTACTGAAGACATTCAGTAGGTGCTGTTTGACTTCATGCAGTGCTATAGGGAACACTTGGCTTTGGAAGCTCTGATGGAAATGTAGTTCTTCCCTTCTGGATGGGAAAAATCAGTGATGAAATTAGAAACTGAGTGCACTTCATCTGGTGAGACTTTAGTAGCCTGCAGAGTACCCTTCGCAGCAGAAAGATGGGTGCTCTAGAACTGCAAGATTGTACTGATTGTATTGCATTTCTGCTGGAACAAAAATATAACTGGTTCAGCATTTGCACGTTCCACTTGTGTATTGTTTTCGCTTTATTTTGTGCATTTAGAGAGCGCTGTGCTCAGCAAACTGCTGCTTTAGTATTTTCTGTGGAATGGAAACCATCTGGATAATTTAACTGAATTTTATCTAAGGTCTTGGTAACAGGCTCTGTTCTGTTTCTTGGCATCTTGCTTGAAGAAGATGAGGATTTGAGTTAAAATTCAAGAAGTTAAATATGGGCTGGTTTATGACCTGGAATTTTAGAAGCAACTTCAGCTTATTTGAAGTCTTAAAGGTGTTCAACATATTAAAATGCTGCATGGTCTCTCCCTAAAGCGTTTTCCCTGAGCAAATGCTTGCTGTAGGGCTTTTTCTTTCTTTCCCTAATGTGCTTTGAATCCTATGTGTAGTGGGAGCTGCAAGTTAGGAAGGTGTTCAGCATTCATGCTGCGGCTGCTTTGAAAGAGAACTGTCATAAATGCACGCTTAAGTTAAGCATATGCTTAACGGCTTTCCTTAATTAAACTGCAGTTCAGAAAAACCCTTCAGTGTATTCTTTATTCCAGAATTTGAATTAAATCAATTGGTTCTGTATGCATAGGTTTAAACTTGTTGCAACCCTCGGGTAACAAATACATGGAGTCATCCATCCTTGATCCAGCAAACCTGTAGCACGGGGGCTGTGCTGCTATGCTGAGGTTTCAGTAAATGGCTTAAACACAGCACTGGATTGGAAGAAGAGCATTCAGCTTATGGCAGGTTGTTAAATTCGATGGACTTCTGAGCTTGATGCTATGATTTGGTGTATTCCTCTTCCCTTGACTGCATTAGAAAGACAAGTAAAAAAAAATCCACTTAAGAAAAGCAAAATGTGTTATCTTTTTGACATTTAAGACACTTAAGATCTTTTTGATATGAGATGGTGAACAGGAAGACNGTCCTGATTAGAACGTTGGTTTGTGTTATTTAATTTTCATCTGAGTGAGATGAAGGGAAGAGATAACATTCTTAGCATTGGAAAGTTGTAGGCGTTGGAGAGAGAGGCGGTTAGATTTGCCTAAATCATGAGGAATGATTCCTTGAATGCTTTGTGTGCCCATGGTGTTGGCACGTTCTCATGTGGTTCATCCAGAAGAAGGAGTGTTATGTGACTGCAGCATTCTGAATGGGAACTCTGCTGCTGACCTACTCTCAGATCTCACGTGGAAAGGTTCTGCGTGTTTGGAATAGGCCTGTTTTCAAGAGTGTTCAGTTGCTGCTGGTGGCGGTGTGGAGTCATTTCATCAGGCTATGTCTTGTTGGCATTGTGTTCTCCCAAAGTTGGAGAACCTGCAGCTTCTTTGGGGGTCCTGTTCCAGCCTTTGACTGAGCCACAGTAGAGCTGGTGTATGTTTATTTATTTTTGCTTCACTTGTACCCAACTTAGACAGGAAGTACTTGTTGAATTTTGTATCACTGCATCCAACTTTGTATCACTGTAGGTTTGCAGGAGGCTGAACCCTTTTACCTGTGTCCTGCTATTTCAGCTCAGCTTTTCTAAGTTGGGCAAGGGGAGTTACTTCTTAATTTTAACTGTTGTGGTTGGTCATTCAATCAAGCAGTTGTCTGGGCATCAGTAGGGTGGGCAGTCCTTGCATCCTTTGCCTCGCCTTGGAGATGGCTAGGTTTTCTTCCTTGCTGTCTTACTCCCCTTCACAGCAGAGACGCAAAGCACGCTGCAGCACGCTGTTCTTGTAATAAGCACTTCAGCTTTGATGCAGAGGTGTCCGGTGCACAGAGCTGTGCCTCAGTGCTGTTCGTGCAAAGCATCTGACAGATGCTCATCGCCTGTGATGTTATCAGCGCTGCTTAATGTGTAAAATAATAATTCCACGGGGCTGTTGACTAAAATATTCCAGCTGTTTGATGCACCAGCACTAACTTGTCTGTTATGAATTCATGCATCAAGTCAAAATTGCTTTTAAAATAGTAAACATGAACTTTGGCCGTTTCTTGCTCTAGGGATAATTCTAGAATGTGTTCTTCAGCACACAGTACCTTTTGTGACATGGAACTGCTTTTGTGTTCCTCAGGACAGCGTACAAGCTTAGTTCAACACATAACACATGGAGTTGAGTATCTTGACTGTTCTGGCATTGGTTGTCCTGTGTGAAGTTATCCAGGGCTACATTTCAGTGGTCGGTGGTTTGTTTTCGGCAGCTTCAGGGACCAGCAGACTGGAGAGCTTACAGAAATCAAGTGCAAATCTTTAACAGGGCTGTTGATAGCAAATAAGAGCCAGGTGCTATGCCATGCCATGGCAGTCTTTTTGGTATCAGATGCAGCAGTGAACGTGTGCTGACTGTACAGGCTCCAGCTTGTGCTGTATTGTCAGACTCTGACATGTTTTGGTAACAGTAGTTGACTGGGAATAGCAGAAAATCAAGTATGGAAAATAAACCATGTTTATTGCTCCATTTTTTTTTTTTTTGTTCCTTCTGCATTTCCAGTAACTGTTGAGAAATGAGCAGAAAGTTGAGGGTGGGTGTTTTCCCAGAGCAGCATGTTCTAGGGGAGAGGCTTGATGTCTTTTTGCGGCTCACTGAGGGAAACTGAGACCCTGAGCTGGGAGGGCCCGATCACTGTGCAAGCTGCTGCTTAGTAAAGCTGTCTGGGCAGTTTAACTCTGCAGTTCTGAACTTCAATTAAGTTGTCAGGTTTAGCATTGCTTTAGGCATTAATAGAGTTTTACTCTCGCTTAAAAATCTGGTTTAGTAATTAACCTCCGTGTTATTCTGGAGTACAGATGTTGTTTGTTTAGTGCAGCAAATCTAGTGTCACATGAATTAAAACATGAAAGATGCTCAGTAATGAGAGATTGAAACAGGAAAGTGCAGAAATTTGATGATATACAATTTACAGGGAACTGTGCTAGATGCCCAGTTCTTAATAAGAAACCATGTGAAGGTGCTGCTTCACCTCTGCATCTGGATAGTTGAGGGGTGTTCTGAGTTAAATGGGAACTGTAATGGATTTCTCTTGTTGCACGTTGACTTGTGGTTGCGCTCAGTCAATGGCACAGCTTCTTTTGCAATGTGGGTTTGGGTGGCAGTGACAGCATAGTTGCCAGGAGATGCAGGATGCTCAGATGCGGAATGAGAAGTGCCAAGAGGACTGTGGAACTGCTCCCACAGTTTTAACTTTCCCCTAGAAGATGACAGGCTTAGAGCTGTCCCATCAGTGTAGTAGGACCCGTGGCTCTATGCTTTCCAGGGCTGGAGGGATAATATCTCACTGATTCATCCAGGCTAACTTACTTTCTTGTGCCCCAGCATTTCCCTCGTGCTATTGGCAGGTGGGATGTGATGGAGAGGAGCTGGGAAAGCAGGCAGTAGCAGCAGGCAGCTGCCATGCCAGTGTGTTAGGGCTACAGCCTGAGCACTACACTCCAGAGCAAAACATTCTCGTGCTTAATCTCCTCCAGTACATTTCAGAGGTTGGTGTTTCCACAGCCCTGTCCTGTATAGCTTGGAAATGTGGAATCCAAGCCTCAGTCGTTTCTAACGTTTGAGTGATTTAAGGAGGAAAATAGTTTCTTATCTATTACCTAACTACTCTACTTCCAAGGCAGTAATTTGGGGTAAAAGTTCATCTCCTGTTTGACAACAGGACTCTGCACTGCTTGGGGAGTGGCTTTGGGCTATACCTGGTGTCCTGTGGCTGTGGGCTGCTTCTGAGAGGGATGGCTGTGCCCAGCTGTGCCTCTAGCCACAGGCCTGCTCCTTCGCTGCTGAAGGAGCAAGCAGATGAGGCAGCTCCCCTTCTGCTGTTTGTCTCACTGAGGCAGAGGTAAAGGTCCACACGTGCCCCAAAAAGCTGTGTTTTCCTTCAGCTCATGGCTGTGTGCTGTGGCTGCAGAATGACAAAACCCAACCCAAGGAGGTTGAGGACCATGACATGGGAGGGTAGGTCTCCTTCCGTAGCAGCTTGCATTTACATGGAGTTTGGTGAGATGTAAAACCATACCACTGATTTAAAATCAAAGCAAAAGGGATCTGTGGTGGTAGGGCAGCCAACTGGCCCATGCTTTGGTTTGTATGTGGCTGAATGTTGCTGCCATAAAGCCAGCATTCCTGTGAGAAACGTGACTCATATCTTGCCTACATTCAATGAAATGAATGGGTTTGGTTTGATGACTTTGTCGTTGATTTTTAATGTACTGAATTTCTTAAATGAGAGAGTGGTAATGCCAGCATTCTGGTAATCTGACAGGGCTCCCCTTTCCAGCTTTATGCTGTTTTGTGGGCATCACATCCCAAATGCACTGAATCACTGAGCTAATCATCTTACGGCTCGTGCATAGTTGAGTTAATTCTGTGTAATAATTTACCGATGTCAGCTATGCTGCGGTAGTTATCTATGTGCAAAGTCCTGGTTCATAGCAAATATGATGTAATGCTCATTAACACAAACCTCTCTGGCCGTAGGCTAAGCTGTCTTAGTACACGTTTGCTATGATCTATCAGCACATGTGACTGCGCTTGCTCCTCAGCTGCTGAATGATAACTTGTTAAACCAAGGTGTTTAGGTTGGCTGACTGAGCCTCCCTGCCACCATCCAGATCTGGACTCAGTTTCTTTGATTGTGGCTGTGATGTCCAAGCCATCCTGTGTTAATGTTTTCCATAGAAGACAAATGTATTTTCCACAGGAGACAGAAAATGTATATGATGGATGAAACAGGGTTGAATTCTTTCAGTGTGTAGCCACGGCTGGTAACTGTGGACTAGTTTAGCAGGGTTCACATCTGTGTTAGCTTTCAGAAGACAACATGAAGCTATTATGCAGTTACTACCCACTCCAGGATTTGCACATCAATTAGGAGAGGCTGCTTACTCATGCTCCTCAAAAGTTGTGCCAAAATAGCAGTTACATTATGTCAGAGCCCATATTTTCATCCAGGACAATTAATCGGGATGTAAATCTTGTTTCTCCTCCATAGCATTGTGTATGTGCCTGGGACTTTGATACAGGATGCTTCAGAAGGTTCAAGAAGGCTCCTCTGTAGTTGGCACACATCAGGGAAATTATGATGAAATGTGATGTTATTTTTCCAGCAGTGCATCTGGGAAGTTCCAACAAGAAAGTCCTCTATAAACAGCTTTGTTCTGCAGTCATGGTTTATCCTGCTTTAACACTCAGGATCCCTGCCTGGGGACCTGTGCTGCTGAGAGGTGCTGTGTGAGCCCAGAGAAAGGAGGTGCTTCACAACAAATCTGCAACCTGAGAGGAAGGCATGGGAAACAGATGGCTGCAGGAGGAAACCATGAGGCAGTGCTGCCAGTGCAGCAAGAAGGAGTCTTTGCTCTCCCAGTACCTGTCAGCATCCTGTATGGGTACCTGGCACCTGCGTGTCTGGGATTCTGCTTCCTAGATCCTTCTTTCAGCAGCCTTTACATTTCAGGTTGCCCCATGATCCCTTTGGATCTTGTGGTTTCCTCCTCCAGCTCCTGATTGCTCCAGGAAGTCATCCATAGTGATGTCATGCTCCTGCTCTGCTTGTATGTGCTGCAGAACCACGTCTGTTTACTTTCTTTGTGTTACTGCATGTAAAAGTTCTGCAGACAGATCTTCAGTGCTGCATGGACCTCTTCAAATTAATGAAACTGTGAATCGAATCATGGCTTTGCTAAAGCTGGTGACTTGCTTGTAACATTTCTTCTCAAATTTCAAGAGCCTGTGGTTCTGGATGCCAACCCTGTCTCCTTGGGCAGTCGGTGTAAACTCGCTGTGATTCTGAGATTGATGGTAGCAGAGCTGAGGACAGATGCAAAATGTCAGTTCAGATGTGCTGTGACAAGGAAGTAGTGTATTTGGAGAAGTGTCAAAACCTGTTGTAATGAAAACAGGAGAATGGTGGCTTTACTGAGGCTTCTGGCCTTAGTCAGGAACCTGGAGATTTGCCTCCTGACCTTCCAGGCTCTCTGCACATATGACCTGCCTTATGGTGCTGTATCAGAGCTTATCTCAAAGAAAAGGAGGGGCTCGAAAGTAATCCCAGGAGCTGTGTGTGCTGAGCCATGTGCAGCAGGACAGGGTTCTGTAGGGAAAGAAGCACTGCCATGCTGATAGCGTGGCTGAGGTCTGTTCTGTAATTCCTGATTCAGTCTTCTGTCTGCTTTGCCAAATGCCTTGTAACGCAGGGAAAATGATAACTCAGAAAAGATGATGTGCAATAAAAATAGTAGTGCTCGCTCCAAGTCCTCCATGCACTAATGGCTGGATTTTCAGGCAGTGGATTCCAGTGAGGCGTGCCAACAGGCTGCATACCTGCCTCTGATGTGGCCCTCTTTCCATGAAAAGCCATCTGGGTTAGAGACAAGGGTGAAGTCACCGGGAGTCTGTGGTATCTCTGTGAATTAGATCCAATAGTGTAGTTTATTAGAAGAAATGAAGCAGCATACCTCCTGAGGTCCTAGCTGAGATTCTTGTTTTAAGAATCCTCTCTTGCTTCCATTTATTTCTTCCCTATTGGAAAACTCATAGTGAGTGTATAAATTCATCTCATTAGAGACCATCTGGAAATAGCTATAACAGACTAAATTGTGTCTGATAAAAGCCTTTTAAAGACCTTTTCTATGAGGAAAGGGAAGATGGAAGCCTGGAAAAAGATTCAACATGAAAACCAGACCATTAGATTTGGGTTCAACTATATGAACTTTTTCCAAATGAAAACATTACCATAAGCACAGAGAAGTTAAATTATGATTGAATGCAAATGCTGAAACATTAAAACTGTACTTAGCCTGTGACTGTTCACTTAGTTTATTCTGTCCCCCTACCTTCAAGATACAAACAACCACACCATCATTTGACCTGTGAGAACTGAAGTAAATAAAGTACACATAATGCAGTAATACAGGTTTGTGAGGGAAAAACTAAACTGAAACAAATAGTTAACTCCTGGATTTGGTTGCCCCAGAAGGCTGTGGAGGCATTAGTAGGTTCCCAAAGGGATTTGGTGCTGGAGAGGCACTGGGAAGCAGAGCACAAACAGCAGGCAGGTTCATAGAACTGTAGAATGACTTAGATTGGAAGGGGCCTCAAGGTCATGTAGTTCAAACCCCCTCTCATGGACAGGGTTGGCAAAGTTGTGTGCTCATCCATTGGAGGTAGGGTGTTGAGTTGGATGGAAACATAGAATTCAAATTATTTTGTACATTTGCCCAGCATCTGGAATTTGGGTACCAGTCAACTGAACACAGGCAGGTTTGACATCTGGTTCCTTCTTTCATTAGTTATTTCAAAACCAGGAACTGCTCATCAAAGCCTGGTCTTAATGAATCACTGTGAATGCTTGATTTGTTGGCAGCTACGTGCCACTCATCTTCACATTCTGTTCTGCTACCATAATTTTAAGAAACTATTGGAACAATGCCCTCCCCACCCACCCCTCCACCCCCCTCAAAAAGCATGTAAACCAAACCAAAAGTATCCAGAGATCTGGGAACTAATATGCAGTCCTCCCCCAGTTTATTTGTACCAAGTGTTTGGGTAGGCCTTGGTAGTACTCCCAGCTGCAGAGCAGCTTTTAGTCGAGAAAAGCTTGGCTATCATTTATTCTGAGGAGGTAAATGAGCTAGTTAATCCAGGACTGATGAACTCCATCGAAGATGCCTGGATCTCCAAGTCCATGTGAAAAAGGGATGCCTTGCTTTAGTTGGGGGATTGGTCGTTATCCTGTCAGTCATGTTTATTAGTTTGGTTTAGAGTTTATTGAGATGCTTTTCGTGCCTGGCTCTGCTCATCATTGCATGCACAGGAGACTTGTGTATTCTCTTAGGGTGTTATTTCAGTTGTAACTGAAATCTTTCCTTCCATCAGCTGTCTGTCAGATTTTGACTCACAAAACCCACTTCATTATACTTCAGCATATGTGTTCAAACAGCTTAGCTCCAAACTTCTGAGTGGCTGCATGTGTGGGGGGTAGAAGGTGTCTCGTGAGCACATCCTGCTCCCTTCAACTTTGTTCAGGTGCCTGGGAGGTATTTTTGCCTTCAAGAGCATAAACTTTAATAAAGACTTAGGAGTAGGACAATTAAATCAGAACAGACAAACAAAAAATTTTATGATGTCCAATCTGTTTAAGCTTCTCTATGAAAGTGAAGGATCAGGTCCAGATAATGAAACAGACATGGGTGTATTCAGAATGCATAATAAAACCTTTTCTGTTATTCAGAAAATTGCCCTGCAGCCTGAGGTGCTGCCCCTGTCTTTTCTTTCGTCCACTTCTGTAGCATCAGGGAGGGAAATAAATCTGTAATCCAAGTAATCTAAATATAGCACTGCTAGCTTACAAATGAGACTTCTGATGGCTTCGAAATGGATTCTGTAATAAAAGGAAATGTATTTGACACTGCCAGAATGTACAGGCCCACCAGAGGCTTGTGAAATAACTGTTACAGCAAACATTCTGGGCTGTAACAAAGCTTGTTGATGCGTACGGGTTACTGAAGGGTATTTCTGACTGTTGCCATGAAGATGAGTTAGCAGGAAAAAATACTTTGCAACTGCCATGCAGCCCTATGTGTACCATCAGCTTTTAGAAAGAGACTTAAAAAATTGTTAAAGAGGGAAACTGCCTTTAAAAATGTGTACCAGAGTTATGATTTGTGGGAGCCAGAAGGGAGACAGTGTAAGTCAGTTGGATAGCCAAAAGCAGCATTAGCCTGTGTTACTCTCAACTGACCAGAAAACTGTTTTGCTGGAGTCCCTGCAACTTGCAGGCTGTGAGTTTTTTTTCTTCCCCTCATAGAATCATATAATTGCTCAGGTTGGAAAAGACCTTCAAGATAACTGAGTCCAGAACCTTAGGCTTTGGATTCTCTGCAGTTTTTCTACAAGTAAAGGTTCTTGTTGCTCCCAGGTGTGATGATAACTGAATGAATTGCTTCAAGAAGACCTCACAGTGCTCTTCATGTGATGTCCAAAGACACACCACTACCAGCCATTTGATGAGATTTTAAATATGGATTTAAGAGTGAGGTTTGCTCTGTTCACAGTTTCCTTTTTCACAAAACCTCAGCCAAGTACTGAGTGAGTGTTCTCCTTCCATCTGGCAATACTTTGTTCACAGCAATTGTTTGTAAGTGCATCGAGGGCTCCAGTTCTGCTCAGTACAATAGAGACATAACTGTAAAAAAAAGATGCTATACCCGGGCATACAGTGCTATGGTTTCTGCTTGGCTTGGCTTGAGAGGCACTGGAGATGCACTGGGGAGAGCTTCTGCCCAGCTTTTCAGGGCCCAAAAGTAAACTGCAATGGGAGAACTTTGAAGACCACTGATGGTAGAATGAAAAGAAAAAGTCTGCAACCAACTTTTTATCCTACCAGAAGTTGTTTTTCAGGTTGAGATGATGTAGTCAAAAGAAGTATTGAAGCTAAGCTCCGTGCAGGCTGTTTCTATGGGAGATCAGGCTGTGCTGTGCCTTCTGCCATGCTTTTAACTTGAACGTTTCTGGTGCCCACGCACAGCCCTGGATGTTGCTTATGAGCCCAATGCTGGAGACCACTGCTTGGGCTCTGCTCCTTTTCTATACGTTGTCATGGCCAGTTGTTGATTTGGGATGTGGTCTTACCTCTGGCTGTGGTAGTCATGTTAATACAAGAAAATGCCATGAAAATACCTGCTTGAGTTCTCAGAGATGTTTCAGGTTATATAAAACTGAATTTAAAATAGTAGCCTTTTCACAACATTTGGGGCACGTGTTAGTGAATATGAATTTTCAGCACAGTGCCAGCAGAGTTAGTTTAACAGATGCAGAACTGCATTGCTAAGAATAGTTTCTGCAGTTATCTCCCCACACAAATTTTCTTCTCAGGCATTTGCAATGTGCTTATCTGCACTGCAGAAGACTGTATGCATCTTCAGGTTTTTTTTTTTATTTTTTTTATTTTTTTTGTTTTGGTTTGGCTTTTTTTTGCTGAAACTAATCTGCAAGCTTTTTGCTTTAAGAGGGTATCAAAGCATGCTTTTCTGAGGCTGCACCGAGTTCCAACTCATGAATCAGAACTCCGCACAGAAGAATTTGGATATAAACACAATAAGGAAGTTTAGCAATAGCTTTTTTTAATTCTTTTTTTTTTTCTTTCCATTCTTGCTTTCCCTTGGTAAACAGCAACACTTGCTGGCAAGAGTGGGAATAACAGATCAGTCTGCTTATTTTCAGTTGTTTGGCTCATATTTGATAGCTATCCAGCTCTTCTGCAGCTGTTGCCCAGTGCAGAATCTACCTGGTGAGGAGGAAGGTGGTGCCTTAGCATGAGATACAACCTTCGTATCAAACGCATTGAGGCCACGGAGCAACAGAAGTCAAATCTGCAGCTTGTTTGAAGACAACTGAACTCTGAGTTTTCCCACTAAGAGAAATGGAGTGCTCTCATGAGCGAAGCAAACAGAACTCAGTCCCAGTAATTGCACAAAACTGTCCTTTAAACAAGAAGGGAGGCGTTAATTGAAGGCTGCCTCTCCTTCTTTGCTAGGCAGCAGAACTTTATAGGGTGTGAATCTATGGTATTTAGCCAGAGTTAATGAGGACTGACTTGGTGGTTTCCAGGTGCTGTTGATTCAGGCAGCATTGCTGTTTCTCAAGTGCTGCAGAGGGGGCTGAGTGCTGTCAGGAATTAGGCTATTTGCTTCTGAGCATGTGTGAGGAAAGCTATCTACCCCAAACGCGTCTGTACTCTGAGTAGCAGGAAGAAAAAGCTTCCCTGGTATTTGGCTTCTGGTATTTCTTCTAAGGTACTTGATGATAGCTGTGGAACTGATGTGGTTTGCTCGGATTTCCTTAGTCTGATATCTGGTTCGTTGATATCCCCAGCTGTGCAGGGCCCAGCCTCCTTGCCTACCTTTCCTTCCTCTAAGGGTTTCACTGGGATTTTTCATCAGTTTAAAACTTCACTTTTTCCCAGAGGTGGAATTGGGGGGGATGGAGTCACTGTTTTGGGGGTGACAGACGTTGGTGGGAGTGGTGAGCATGGGTTGACAGTTGGACTTGCTCTTACTGGTCTTTTCCAGCCTTAATGATTCTGTGATTTATCATGCTCAGTTATTACATGCTGCAACAGTGTTTGCAGCAAGAGCCAGTATTTCTTACAAGGGAAGGAAAATATTGTGCTGCAGCACTCATAGGATTCTCTAAACTTGGAGCCATACCCAGTCTGGCTTTAGGTGTTACACTCTCTTTGCTCCATAATGAGTGCCAACTTGCAGACCTAACCCTGCAGCCAGGTTCGCCTCCCAGATCACTTTACACAGTGGCTTTGTGAGCCAGCGGTGGATGGGACAAGGAGCCTGGGGCCTGCTGTGCCTGGAGCTTCTCCATGAAGGTCTGTAGGACTTCCCCCACTGAAACAGGGAGTAGGAGTATGGGGAAGCAAAGGGAAGCTTGGGATTTTCCATATTCTTGTGCTTAATTTAAAACAGTGATTCAGACAGCCAAGCAAGACTGGTTATCTGCTCAGCTGTAAGAGAGGCGTTGCCTCCTCTTGTGCCAAATAGCTCTGAAGATGCATGAGATGGGAGGAGATGACAAGGTCCTTCTGGAAGCCTGAAAAGAATTTTGGTATTTAAAAAATAATAATAACATTCTTGTAGACTTTACTGAGCCAGCACTGTCTTTTACATCTAGTAGAAGTGAGTAGAGTTTATAACAAAGTTCAGTAAAAAGCCCTTTAATCAATGCTATGGTGTTGTTAAGGGATAGCTCTCTTATTTCTGCCTGTTCTGGGTGACTTGGTATGTTTAGTTCCTCTGGAAGGTTACTGTGCTTGGGTTTGTTCCTTTCAGTAGCTGTGGTAACCCATAATGATAGAGTACTCTGTGCTGTAGGTCTGAGATAAGTGTTGAAAATCTGTATGTTTTTTCTGAAACACGATACAGATGTAATAACTTCTGACGATGGGCTATAGATTAGCAAATGCTTAATGAGTCATACATTCCCCTTGCTGCTTTCTTCTTTTGCATGTCACAAATATTGAGAAAAGCTCATTCATCCCAGATAGGCGTGAAATCCATCGCTGATGCACAGGGCTGTGACTCAAGGAATGGAAACAAAAAGGCCACTTGGTGTAATGTCTACTGCTGTACTCATGCCAAGTGCCCTGAGCAGAGGGCGAAATCTGCTGTAGTTTGTTTGGAAGATGCTTTGGAGATTATAGATCTCTTACATATAACATATTATAACATACCCCAATTAAACGTGATTAGGAGTGTTGTAAGTAATAGCTGTGCTATGAGGATGAAAAGAGGATGAGAAAGGTGAACTGCTCAGGATGTGAGGGTATTGGTTGGATACATGGGAGAAGGCAGCACAGTAATGGGAACCGTGCTTCAGAGGAAATGAGGCAGGGCAGCAGCAGCAGGCAGTCTGGTCACAGGAGAGCATTGGCTGCGGGTGTGAGGAACTGGGTGAGAACTGATGTCAAGGTGAGTCTCCACTTAACCTCCCTGTGCTATCATAGTCCCCCTCGCTGCTTTTTATGGGCCTTTGCCCCTTTCTAATAGGGTAATTGAGTATGTCAGATGTATCTGTAGCCTGGAGAATTTATTCTGTGACATCCGTTTTCTGAAACCGTGGGCTCCCTGTGCTTGCTGTTCTGTCCTGGAGGGATTCTTGCTTGAAGTTAGCTGGCTGCCACAACTCTAGACATGCCTTTCACCTTCTTCCCTACCCACCTTCTGAGGCCACTGTTCCAAATCCATCTCCCTTTACAGCACTTCTGTGGCTCCTTCCTGAAGCTTTTGCTGTGTGCTCACCCACCCTGTCCAACAGAGTGCTGTTTCATCATCTTTATCCTCACGAGCGTTTAAAAATGGTTGTGTTAATGAACTGTGCTGTGAGCTGTGAGGCTGGCAGCGAATTGCTGTCCTGTTTTAGGGCTGTCTTAGTGGTATACAAGAATGCCATTTCTTAGTTGAATGAACCCACAGTGTTCTCCAGCGGATGCCTCCTACTCCAGCTCTTGCCTCGCTAACCTCTTTCATCCTGGCAACGGAGGGCTGCAGGAGCAACTCTCAGGGTGTTGCATGCTGTATTGTTTGAGCAGTGGAGATGCTCCTGTAATTTGTGCCGGGCAGACAAACAGGCTGTGGATTGCTGTGATTACCCAGGAAATGTTCTCTCAGCTCCACCCTTTCTTCCTGATGTGCAGCGCTGCCCTCTGATCCAGCACTGGGCTTAGCTGGAGAGAACTGCAGAGACATGGGTGAGTCATCTCATGAAGCCTTTGGACAGGTGCCTCTTCCTGCCTGTGCCTACTTTGCCTGCTCTCCTAGCACTGCTGCCTTCCTCTCCATCCCTTCAGTACGTTTGCATTGCTCTTTCTCTACAGAGCATCTCATCAGTCTTCTATTCTTTCCTTCAGTGACTTCAGGTTGCTAGCAAGGAGGGTAAATTGGCAAGCAGAGTTGCTCCTGGACTTGTTGCAGTAGAAAGCATTACACTGACAGAAAGCAAAGGGTGGGCTCTGTGACGTAGAGTGAGTAGGGAGAAAGAGTGAAAAGATTGTCAGCTACAAAACTAAGAAAGCTTTGTAAAAGCTCTTCTTCTGTCTGTTGATCTTGTTGCATCATAATGAATTTACCACTAATTTTAGTATGGAAAAGGTGAAGCTGAGTATTCCTCTTTCCTTCCAAGGAAAGAAGAGCTCTATGGTAAGAATTTCTGACTGAGTCTGACAGAAAAAAGCTCTAATAAGAGACCTTCTGCAAGTCCACTTTGGCTTAGGCTGCTCTCTCTGACTCTTCCATCTCTGTAAGAAATGATGTGCGGTTTCTTTTTGCAATATAAGTGCTTCAGGAGAACATAACTTCTTGGTGGAAACTGTCTAATTAACATTATTAGGAGCCGTGTTTATTTATAACATGTATGAATAATTATTAGTCAGAAAGTCTGAGTGTTATTTTCTTGGGAAGTCCCTCATTAGAAACTCTGCCTCATCGAGGGTGAGCGGTACTGTTACTTAACTGGTTTCGGTTTGCAGCTGGGCAAGCAGCAGTGGGAAAGCTGCAAAGGCAAATATAACACGCAGTGAATAAGAAAGCAGATCTTCCAGCATCCCCAGTACTCACTGTAATTATTTTGCCTCATAGTCTGGAGCTTAAGCTCATCTACTGCTTAGCAGTAAAATGCTGAGCATGTGGAGATGCTGCTGGAGGGAGGCAGGGGCAAGCTGGGGGGCTGTGTGCATGGTTCTATGTTGTTCTTAATGCCAGTGCTGCTGCAGCACCCTGAGCCTGCCACGTACTTCACACCAGACTTCGTACTCTCAGTGAAGCTATGCTTGGTTTATATATCCAAATAGTTGGCCCCTTTCCATTTTCTTTAGAACAGGGACCGTTGTTTGCGCTTGGACAACAGTGGCTGTGTTTTCTTATTCAAAAAGTGCCTTTATCAGTATTCCTGCTTTGCAAATGTGGAAACAGAAGCAGCAAAAAGGAGCACTAACCCTCAGGTAATATGGAATGACAGCCATCAGGAACAGAGCCCGTGTCCTTGCCAAGTCCTGTTGTTATTTCATCTATTATTAGAGTCACCAAGCAAAACTCTCCTGTGAGCTTCTGTAAATGAGGTGCTATTACAAAATATTGCAGAACATAAACAGCCCTTCCCCTGCACCGAGATTACTTGGGCCTGCAGTGCAATACCATTACCAGTAAGCAGGTCCTTAGGCTTACCAGCAGTGATGTGCTTTGGTGGGTAGGAAAAGCTGAGCTGGAGCAGTGGGGCTGGGGAGTCAGAGCAGGCAGCACAAACAGCCCTGCTTATTTGCAGGAAACCTGGGGAAGGATGTTCCTGTATTACCTGTCCATGGAGTGAGCACTGAGAAGTGTTTTCTTTTGTGGTCCCTTGCCCACTGTGGATGGGAAAGTAAGGCAGAAGAGTGGTAGCAATAGTTGCAAATGCAGGTCACGGGGTGGTGATACCCTAGCTTCTGTATCGAGGACTTTTTGTCAGCATCCCAAATGGAAGCTGTAAAGGCTTCATAAACTGACCAGTTTGGGGACTAGACTAGCATGGTAGTGTTTGTTTGTAGCAGGACATAAATTTACTTTTGGTTTTTTGGGGGGGAAGTAAGGAATGTTCTGACCTTCCTGCTCCATTTTTTTTTTTTTTTGTTCATTTTTCTATTTATCCTAGCTTTCAGCATGAAGACATGGGTGTTCCTAAAACCTCAATATGCCTTTGCCTTAGGAAGGGGAGGTATTCAGACATAGTAACTTCATTTAACCATGTTCCCATCATACGATTAAGGAAAACTTGTCACCTGGACAGTGAGAGCTTGATGGATTTAGGATTTTTTATTCCACAAACGATTCATAATATTCCTCCCTTCCCCCCCCCCCCCCCCA